>VWZS01001009.1:236141-342929 GCA_013397075.1 Rhabdornis inornatus | reverse complement strand
TTGGGTTTTGTTTGTTAGTTTTGATTGTTGGTAGCCCTTTCAGCACAAAATACAATGTTGAATAACTACTCTAGGCTATTTTGTAGTGCTAGTAGCATAGTTACAAGGAAATTGGCAAGCTTAATTTTAAAAACTCTAAAGCTTACTTAAATTTTAATCAATTTAACAAGAAAATGCATGTTGTGTGCAAGACATTTACTTACCTTTATCAGCAAAAGAAAGGTAAAAAATCTGTGTGTGGGACTTTTTTTGGCTGGGATTTAGTTAATACACTTAATATACTGAATAGTTACTTACTTTTGAGATCTTACAATTTACTTTGATATCTTAATTCTGTACTTGAGGAGGCTGTTGCTAACACAATAGCAAAGAAGTGCAAAGTATGTTTTGATAAACTCAGAAATGCAGAAAATGAAGAAAACTGGAGTCAGTCGTAAGAGTACAGACAGACACCACAGGTATAGAACAAGAATATGAATGTATTTGTTTAAATTTGTGAAAGCAAAGGGCTTTGTCCTAGCAAGAGAAAACCCTGCTTTAAAACACACACTTATCTATGTTCTTTATATTAACTTCTGTTTATAAACATTTTTATGTTTCAAACATTTCCTTAGCCCCACAAGAGAGCAAGACCAAATCAACTCAGAACAATGCAATAAATGTTGTGCTGACAGCATTAGCCATAGATTAAAAAACAACTGTTTTCTGAAAAAATCACAAAGGTTTACTTTAAAAAACACTCATAAGAAATGCCTACTATGTATTGGAACCAATAGCTTAAAGTCAAAGATCCAGACAATGTCTTCTTGCCTGCTTATGCCATAGAAGCATCATAGCAAATGGTCAAGACATGGTAGTGACACTTAACCATATGGATATCAAAAAAGCATAGACAGCATTTCAAAAATTACACAAGCAAACTGAAATCAATGTCAGAGAAGAGAAATTTGAATAGATGAAGTAGAAAATTTTTAAACAGATACTGATACGCATGTTTAAATTAAATTCTCGATAAATAACTAGCTACTAACTATGCTGTGAAAATGTTTGGCCAGGGATCATAACTCAGTCATTATTTCCATTAAAAAGAAATACAATATAAAAGAAAGGGAGGACAGTAGAGCAGTCATAATGGAGTAAATGATTTAATTTTATTTTCCTAAATAACGTAAGAACAGCAAGATGCTCAAGCTGTCCAAAAGCAACAGTACGCATTTTCTGCAGAAAGTCACTGCAGAACATTCAGGTGGGCAAGAAAGGTCTTAAAATGTGTTGTCAAAGCACTTAACTGGCAGAGTTTTGTCACCAAGAGTCTGAATTTAACTCTCATACTACAACACTTGTGGATCTTGACAGATGGGTTATTTCTATGTGTAAGCAGATTGATCGAGGACTGTAACCTGCTCCTCAGTACCACCCACTAAACTACTCTTTCAGGAATAAGACTACAAATTAACTAAAATATTTTGTTTTAGAACAAACACGCCTATACTGTACTTGCTGACACCCTCTTCTATCCCATATTTGCAATTTGTTAAAATCTGCCAAAGAATTAAAAGATCTTGTTCATGCCAAAATTCTGCATTAAATATCTTCCCACATAAATTTTCAGAGAAAGCTGACTTTGTCATGTCTGCATGTTCTCCATTATAGGAGAGATCCAGCACCAAATTATTAAACTCTGTATTCTTCAGTGAAATTAACTGTTTGCCAAATCAACACATTACAGTATGATTTTTGTCTTTCTAATGAATCAACATTCTTTATACAACTAGGACAAAACATGTATAAATAAAAAAACATAGCAGTTAAAACTTGTGGCATGGAGCTTGTGATGCTAAATTTTGGCTATTTTAAAAATCCTCAGTACTTGCTTGCTCATGGATTCAATCTGCATCAGGAATTAATGTCATCAGAAGTGCCAGAACTGGATAAAGTAATTCCCTTCCTCTGCAAACAGAAATCCCACTTTTTGTTCGCACAGGGCTTCAACGTTTTTCTTGTAAAAAACCCAGAACCCCAAAACAATCCTCAAAATCCCCTATCCTTCCTTTTTTCACTCCTGCCACCCTGGCAAAAACCTCACCTCTCTTTCAGAGAAATGAGCATGCCTTGTTACATGCTGCTCTGTAACTATAGGAGCAAATCAATAGCAGCTGAATGCCATCTGCTTCGGGCAGCAGAACAGCACCAAAAGTGTGAGCAATGCATCTTCCCTTATTGAAAGGTTATTTTATGCAAGTAAACAATTCATCGTCTTCTTGCACGCTTGATGCTCATTTACCACTTTTGATCAATAAAATATGCAAAACAACAAAAAAATTGAATCCTAAGAGTAGTTCTGATGCCAGTGTGATAGGTAATCAATACCAGGTTTCTGTTCAGTAAGGCAGCCAGTAGGGGTAACTCCTTTATTGTATGAACCCAGGAGAAAGTGTGGAAATGTGTCTTGTTACCTATAAAATGCAATAAGAGAGTGAGAAACACAACTTCTACCCTGGAAATTAAAAAATATAAAAAGGAGAGCCACTATTTTAATTGTGTTTTCCCCCCAACTATGCAAACGTTAGTAATGTCAAGTTGCTTGATCATTTCTTGCAAAGAATCTGCTGTTACAATGTTGATAGAGCTTCACAGTCTTCTATAGAGATATTTGGTTAAATTTTAGTCATTACAAGACACACTTTGGACGACAATCCCTCTTCCTTCTGAAGCTGCTCTACCTTATTAAGCCTCAGTTTTCAATGTATTTATGGTTCAGGTGAACTCAGTTTTTCTGTTAAAAACAAACTGCTATGGGAATTTCTTCTGCACAGCGTTTCTTTTAGTCAGACCACAAACTGCCTTATTACATTAAGCCTCCTGACAATTGATTCAAGTAGAATACTTCTCTCCCAACAAAGAAAACAACATCATTTTTACAGATACTGCAGAACAAAACCTCCAATTCAAACAGTTTCCTAAAACAATATAAAATACTTGAAATAACAGTTGCTACCCAAAAATTCTCTTTAGTCTTTAGTGTACCTGATATCCTAATATTAAAAAGAAATATTAAAATTACAAGTCTCTCATTTGAACAGCAATTTTGCAGATTGTATCACAAAGCCACAAGTTAAGATGCACAACCTATATTCTGATCTGCACTTAACACCAAATTGTCTTCAAGCGTCCTTCCTGCATGTTACTAGAAACACAACTATTTGGGTATGTGACCTTTACATACATTTGGTTATTTGAACTGCAAAAAAAGCTGGATATTCTTCTGTAGAAGAGTATGTTATGCAAGGCTTCCATTTAAGAGCAGAAATCAGTACAAGATTTTTCTGAAAAAAACCAAAACCCAAAAAACCTGGATTTTTAAAATATTTGTAATATAAAGACATTTTCCAACGCACAGGTCTATTAAAAGAAAAGTTCTATTAAAGTGAAACCAAGAAATACTGAATAAAACCCAATTTCACCATAAGATTATAGCCAAACCTGTAGCCCAGCAGCAGCGCTTCTACACAGGAAAGGCAAAAAAAATCTCTTTGTAACAGTTCAGTTCTCATTATTATTGCAAAAAAGGAGACAACTGGAAGAACATATTTGTAAATCAATGTATATAGAATTTTAAAGGTAATTACTGGTAATTAAAAAATTTGCACATGTAGAAAAAGTCCTTCTGAACAATCAATGAAACTTATTGAATGTAAGATAGATTTGGGTTTAGGATTTATTTAAATCTGTGAATTAGAGGCAGGTTTGTAAGCAACAGTTCAAAATTTTTCTTTTATAACTTTGTAAGACCCCAAGCATTTGCGGTGGTAACAAGCAACTGCCCCTTCTGTATAATGTGGCTTAGATCATGTTCCCCCTGCATCAATTCTTCAAAAATGCTTATGAGTTTATATGAACTTCAATATATGGCTTGCACACATTTACAGAAGCCAAAACAACTTTGATCAAATTAATAATACAGAACATAGTAGTGAAAGTGCAGTAGCTTGGAGTCAATGACCCAACTAGCAGCAAGGGTATAATTTAAAGTCAGAAATTTCCAGTGCATGCACTGTTAGCCACAGTGAACCTGTTACTGCTCTAAAGGGAATTGTTTGCCTCTTATTAGATTTTCTACAGCACAGCCATAAGTGATAAATGTACTGCTGTACTCACTGTCAAGTTAATCAATGCTGCCAAAGTTTTGTTGACCTAACAGTAATCCATAAAGTGAGCGGCATTTTCTCTATCCCTATGACATCTCCGTCCTCAGTGGGGATACAAATCTTACAACAGCTTCACAAAAAAAACCCCAAAAAAACCAAAAACGAAAACAAAGCAGAGCAAGGGGAAAAAGATATTTTCAAAATTCTGTCTTGAAATTAGCAGACTGTGAGAATGCCTTGCTTCTCTGACAAATTGCTTAAAAATGATGGCCACACAATGGAGTCAGTTTGATGGCTAAAAAACTAGCAAATGGATGACTTCATGGAGGATAGAGCCTTGCCTACTTAAAAGAAGGTAAAAAAAAAGCTTCATGACTCTTTCAAGGAAACAGTTGTGAACACGATTTACATGTAACTATAGATTAGTGCAACGGTTGGAACAGAACACATTGCAGCAATTCTGAAGACAGTAATGTGAAAACAATAATAAAAAATCACCACCAATAAAACTTGTCTATTGCTGAGTCTAGCTGTAATTCACAGTCCATGAGAGGCATCACCATTGAAAAGAAGAAAAAAAAGTCAGGAAACAATCCCTGGTAGAACAAGCTGCTCTATAAACAAACTGCTGCCATGCTCTCACAAGCAATTATAGACATATGAAATATGAGTTGCCATTGATTTTTCTTCTAGGGGTCACTCTGCTCCATGTTTTACGCAGTCTAGGCATTTATTTGGGTGGCAAACTGACAAGTTTTTACAGAATTAACAGAGCAATGTAATCCTTGGTCAATCACAGGTACTTCATTACGGTTCTATTCCTTGACACTTGTCCCTCCCAAAACTCACCAGCAGCAAGGGAGTCCTTAATAAAGGTAAGGAACGATGCAATTACTTGTGAAAAGAGACCATCCTAACTTGGTCAGTGAATGCTTATCTAACTTTTCTGTGCTGATGGCACACAAGCAGCATCAGCTGGAAGGCTGCATTTGTGACACCATAGCAATTCTGTGGAAAATGTTCTGACGTGGCAAAAACCTCTCCACATTCTTGTTTTTGAAAGAAGGGCGACTTCTCCAAAACAGAGAAAAAAATATCGCAATTTAGCTTGCTAACAGAAATAGAAGAGCTATCTGTATTTCTGTTAAAAATTATTGTAACATTAGATTGCTGCAAGAATGCCAAGACGTTCTCTATAAATCCCGTATTTTTGATGTTATATTCTCACTTAGCAATCACTTGATGTTCCTCACTCAGCAACCAGAGAATTACTTAATTATGGTCAGTAAACTCCACAAATGAGGCTGAAATTGAGATCACAGATTAATGAATCATATATTCTACCATTTTAGACAGCAATCTTCCTTATTTCTATTACTCACTTTGGCACAAATATTTGGTCTCCATGTTTCCCACACTAAAAGAATTCCTAAAAAACACTGTGTTGCACCTCTTCTTCCTAGTCCTTAGTTTTTCTCTGAAGGCTCTCATTTACCTTACAAGAAAGATTTAGCACCTGAAGCTAGGTAAAATTGTTATTTAAGTCACATTTCTTGGTGCTTCAATGAAAAGGCAAAACAGTACTATATACAGTGGTACAGAGAGCTAAATCAGATTCTAGACTCCACAATGAGCAAATAAAAGTGAGTATGCCACCAGATGTGGACGTAGTGTAATGGTTCAAAAAGGATTTATAGCAGAACTGAAATCAACAAAAAACCTAGCATTGTCTGTTGACTGGCCACAGAGATGACCTTCAATACGTGATCATCAGAAGACAATACTATAACTGATACATAGATTGAATAAGATTGAATAAAGTCAAAGGGACAAAACTAAATTTCAGGGGAAAAAACCAAAACATAAAAAGATTGGAAGATGGAGAGCTGAAAGAATCTGAAGTTGAAAGAATCTGCTATAGATATAAAAAAGATAATATGGTGGTTATAACTGGTAAATATGCTACAGGGAAAAAAATTTATATGTCTCCATACACACAGTAAGAAACCCATCAGTCTTGTCTGATGATAGAATTCTGTCTGACTTCCTTGGTGAACATCACTGCTTTGTAAAACTGCGCAAAAATAACTGTCAAACTAGAGAAATTTGGGATATTTTTGCCACTTAAAATTTGGGTTGAGATGTCAAGCCTGGCTGCTGGACCTCTTCACTGAAATATTGTCTGTGCTTTTACATTAATAATACAGTTCCTGACTATCTGCACTGAGCCACAGTTATCAACAGCCTTCTACAGCATAGGAAGGTAAATTAATCATAAAACCCACGAATCTTTATTTCCAATATTACAAAAAGACCCCAATATGTGGTAACTTACTCTTGCAGTACGTGTTCATGTGCTTTCAGCACTTAAAGCTGGGTAACTAATTCAGGTCACATAATTAAATTCGTCTGAATTTGATTAATTATAAAAAAATCCCCCTGTAAAGCAGATAAGCACTAAGCAGGTAAGTGTAGCATTTAAATATAATATCATTACAGAAACACAAATTGCTTCTTAATTGTGAAGTTATACAACTGCTGCTGTTCAAAACTACTAGCACATACCACTGCTTGACCTTGACTGAGTCCAAATAAACAGAGAAATGCCTGATGCGGTAATGTGGAGATGGCTGCTTAAATGGCGCTGGTTGCAAGATTGTAGAGGAACAAAGACCATGCACTCTGAATTCTGTGCATGGTCTTTGTTCCTCTATACCCTCCTGTGGCTTTGTGAGTGCTTTTCTTTAATTAGAGTTACATCAGGAACCTTTCCCACTGAACTATGTGTGAGACCTGGATCCCACACTGAAAGCGCACTTGAAGATCTGGATGCCTTGACATCTGAAGAAACCAGAAGAGGTTTCACTTGTCTAACTTTTTAATGATTTTTTGGAGATAATCTGAGTATTTTTCAGAAGCTAACATTAAGACAAAGCTGCTCAGAAGACCATGGTTACACAGAATACAACTGTGATCTTATTCAGTTGTGACCTGCCGCAAGGTTACAAAGAAAAATATTGTAAATTACCTGTATTCAAAGTCCTATGTCTGTTAAAGCATGTCTGTTATCATCAGCTATGAGCTGATATGACACCATACTATCATGGTTATGAATGATGAATTCCTCTAATGATGATGATATTCCAGAAATAAAAAAAATATGAAGCTCAAAAAATGGAGGATGAACTCCCCTAGTCAGATACACATAACTGGAATGACATTTTCTCAGAAGGTTTCATTGGGAAAGTTATCACTGACCTTTTCATTTTCCTAGAATAGATGTACCCAGTGGGTTGCAACAGCATAAGAAATAAGATTTTTATCCAACCATTTTAAAACTGTAATTCTGCAAAAGCAGACTCCAGCCACATTGCTGTTGTAAAGGCCAGAGATGCACCTCACAAACTGATGCTCTAAGAGAGCAGTTTTAAAAGTTGTGGCAGCTGGTATATTTGTGCTGTCAATTTACGGGAATGATGCCAACACACAGACCAGCAATATAACTTATCTAGCCAAGGTAGTTCTGAAAAAACTGACAGAAATTAGTCTATTTCATGTGCCTTCCTCCTGATGGAGTACATTACTCCAAAGCAGAATATCCACAACAATTATCAACAAGCAAGAAACTTGTAAAACTTTTTTTACCATATTAATGCTCAGAGCCTATAAGTTTATTTCAATATCTAAGGTGACAGAGGCTTTCTTCTCATGATGATGTGTGCACTGTCAAAATGCTGACATGTAAGGAGAGCATCCAGGTGCTTTTTCTGTGTTTTATCATTAAGAGAACTACCCAGAGGACCCACATACAGAATGATGTTTACACCATATGGATCAACGCAATTTGGCATGCACAGGCAGCTGGAAGAAAGGAACACCCATCCAAAAGGTCTAGATACATAGGAACACAAACCTGTACTAAAGGGCAATCAAAATACAGTGTGTAGGCTAAGTCTCTACAAAACACAGGGGTTACTGATTATTAATATAAGCAAAGCACACTTGGAGATTACTGTGTCTACAAACACAAGTTGAAGTATATGCAGGGCTTTCTTATGCTTTAGATGCAATTGGAATATCTCGTGATGGTTCTGAATTGTACGATCTGTGATTTTCTTTTATTTCTATATCACATATAAAATTTTCCTTTGTGCTAAGCGGCTACTCCCAATTCTATCTTGTCACATCAGTGCTTCTTACTGCTTTATGTAAAATTTGCATTCATTGATAAT
Source organism: Rhabdornis inornatus (assembly GCA_013397075.1). Classification (NCBI taxonomy): domain Eukaryota; kingdom Metazoa; phylum Chordata; class Aves; order Passeriformes; family Rhabdornithidae; genus Rhabdornis; species Rhabdornis inornatus. The sequence continues at coordinate 334,549 of VWZS01001009.1, read as the reverse complement.
GTTGGTTCAGTCTAACTGTTATACAGAGCTTTGAACTAATTGCTCTCAATTAATCTGTTCCACTCTTTGATAGCTTATTTATCAGATTGGGAAAGATAGATTTAATGGTGCTTGCTGGAAACAAGTTCTTTAATTGGAAATACCTGAGCGCTTAGCTCACTTCGTGCTCTAGCAATTAAGGACAATTTGGAAAAGCGTTTTTCCCCCTACTTGATTAGATATCCAAAGAAGCAGACAAAACAAATGACAACACCACCTAGCAATATTGGTTCAAATAAAAGGCCAGCAGCCAAATTACTTACTATGAGAAATGTGAACCATCCCCATCAATTCCAATGCTGTGTTACATTCATTTTGCTGTATCTTTGCCTCCCAAGTAGGTAAATGGCAAAATTTCTTTCAAAATGCATAGCTCTATGCCTGCCTCTATACAATTATCCCTTTCCACAAATAAGCCAAATCAACAGAAGAAATTATTTTTCTTGATTAAGCTCCCACATTTCTCTTGGGATGAAACAAAACAAACAATTAATCTTTCCTTATTTGTTCTCAGAAGAACCTGCATCCCGTAAATGTACAATAACCAGGGTACCTGTGGCAGGCAGTCGGCAGCAATTAGGCTTGTGCTGAAAACGAATGGACTAGAGTCAGAATGCCTAATCTGCTGAGAGTTTCTACAGGAGGGCAAGGTTAGACCAGGAAAATTCCCTTGCTGTGGAAACACCGTTAAAAATTACCACCTGACTTCAGCATAATTAACAAGGTTTGGGAATTTATATGAACTGAGTAATTGAAAAGAATTAGCAAGAGATATATACATTAATCTTCGCCAGTTACAACATGCCTAATGAAATTAAACGTTCTACTTCTGCTTCATGCTTTGTTTCTGCAAACTTCTTTCATCTACAGAAGAAAAAGTATATTGGATAAAGACAATTATAATTATGAGAAATTAAAAAGAAGAAAATGTACCACAAGCTTCAACTTCCGCATCAATAATTCTTGAAAATTTTCTTATATATAATTATAATTCACAGTATTTATCATAAGTAACTCAGGATTTTTCCTGTAGACTTTGAAAATATGGAAAATAATGTCCATATTTTCAAAGTCTACAGGAAAAATCCATATCAGAGTTACAAATTTAGGCATTATTCAATAATGTGTATTTGTTTGCAAATGTACCTTCACAGAAATCCAAGCCTGTCTCAGTCAAAAAATTCTGCAATGAATGGGTTTAGTGTAAAATGAACTTTTTAACATTTAACTAAATCTATATTATATTTGGACAACAGAGACAATAATCAGGTGGAAAAAAAGAAAGACAATCAATAGTGATGTGGATAGAGATAGACAATGTTAGAGAAGATAAGCATTTGTTATTCTCCTAAGCTACCCACAACCACAGGACCTTCTCCCCTTAGTTCACACCGAAATCCTCCAACATCTTTCAGAAAGGAGTCATGTAAGACTGCATAAATGCCAAGAAAAGGCAACACACACAGACACACGGGAATTATCTCTAATGCAGGAGCATTTGATTTACTGCAGAACCAAAGGAGAAGGCTCACTGACCACCTTGCCACAATCTATCTGAGGAAGATTATTCCTCTTCCTCTGCTCACCTCTCTTAGCTACTGATAGACCAGCTCTCATGTTTTGCTTAGCAGCCCTTCTTGGAAAGAATTCTTCTGTACCTATGCTCCTTCCTTTCAACATCTAAAGCAGAAGGTCAAGAATTACTGCTTATTTATTTCAGCATCTTTCTGGTAAGCCCCTGTGATTAGTTCCACAGCTTCCTGGGTTTTGTTTGTTTGTTTTCTTCAGAATGGTCTATGTTAAAGGATACAAAAAATATTGGACAATTAAGTTATTATAGCACACAGAATCAAGCTTTAATTCAGCTTCTTTATGTATAAAGATTTATTTAACATTGTTTACATGTAGCATGATCCTACACTACTTTTTCTTCCAGAATGAGTTCTTCATCCAAAGCACATAACAAATTGCTCTGTTTTTCAGCATATATTCTATATTTTGTTTTCCTCCTCTGGCTTCCAAACACAGCCTGTGCCTTATGTGAAGATTCAAATCTGTAAAAAAAGAATTATTTGCTTCTTCATGAACATTTTTCCTCTGCCTTCATGTGCAATTTATAAATGTGTAAAGAGTATCAGTGGTGGATCTTCACTCACACAAAAAGTGTATGAATAAGAATGCTACCAGATTGCAAAAAGTCAATGCAATCTAGGTATAAACTACATTCTAATTTAGTGCTGTATACTACTGAACAACCTCAACAAAACATAGTGTGTTATGCTACACATGCAATAATAAAATACCCCTTTTGAAAGTCCAATTGAAAAAAGTAGTAATCATTTTTGCTTGCAAATACAAGAATTACCTTATGTAAAACAGCACAAAATAGGAACTGAAAAAGTGTTTAAAATGCTATGGATTGATTACAAAGATGGGGGAGACCTGAGTCTTTCTATCAAACTTCAGGTGGTGGTAATAAGACTGCAGGAATTACTGCACCCTCCTTCCTTCTTTACTATAACGGACAAGAATTTTTTTACTTCCCTCCACCTTCCCCTAAGAGCTCAAGCAAATCTATTAAATCTCTATTAAGGAAAAAGAAAATTTATTGCCTACACGTCAAATGTGGAGCTGCATTCAGGACCACATTTTCTTTCATCACGGCTAAATGAATTCAGTATCTCATACGCTGTATGGATTTAGAAGGAATCAGGGCTGTTAGAACAGTCATCAGCAGACTATAGGTGTGTGCCAGCCTCTGAGTTTCAACATCCCTAGTTCTGCTTTAATAGACTGTGACTTAGACAGAGAACTTAATTTCTTTCTCTCTCATCTTAAATATTTTCCACTTATTCTGAGCATATGCAGTCATGACAGAGACCATTTCTCACTATACAGAAATGCATGATCAGTACACTTTGATGTTCATCTTAACTTGGGCAAAATTATGTAATACAGTATCATTATGATAAACAGTATAATGAAGAGAGAACAAGCACTTAGACATGGTTTCTAAACCTGTCACAACTACTAATGTAAATTCTGTGCTTAACTGAGTAAAATGTATTTTGATCACCTCTAAAATGCAAGAGTAAAATGAGAGAGTTCATGCAGCACAATTTTACACAGCAAAAATAAACAGATTATTGACGATGAAGGAAAAAAATACTAATCATAAATCACAACATAGCACAAGTTGAAAAGCAAAAATTTAACTCCTAAAACACAAACCAGGTAATTTTCTGAGCATGCTTGAAAAATGGTTCAAACAATTCTTCATGAATCTCTGCAGACAGACTTTTTTAATAAATGGGTCTCCTTTAAATTATCTACAGAATTATTTTGCTTCCCTGTTTTCTTTGGCTTTCTGCTTCCTTTTAACAAATATGCAATCCTGCACGTGTCAGGCACATCCCTTTAAAATCCACAACCATCTAAATCCAGCTATGTATCTTTACAACCAAAGAAATACGTATGCACAACAGAATCTTAAGAAAGCTGGTTGCAGCAATGATGGATTTAAGTTATTAACTGATCAAAAAAAGATGGATGGTGGTCTGCTTTTCTTAATCTACATCATCATCTAGATCTATTTAAGGATATGTGGTACACTAACAAACTTAGTTAAGGTTTCGATAAAATCAGTAGAATAATCTGCCCTGTTACATTGAGACTGTATCGATCAATAAAATCACTTGTACTAGGAAAGTACTGTTAAGTACTGACAATCCCAGCCATTAATATTATTTAACACTCTGCTCACAATCTTTAATGAGGACAAAGAACATTTTGTCTTTTTATACTTATCATACCATTGCTTTTAGAACTCCTTACAGGAGCTGTTCAGCCTTGATTGCTGCACAGTAAATGGAGATAGATACGGAAGACACTGAATAATTTTGGATAATGGAGAGAATTTTCAATGTGATTAATAGATGTGAGTGATTCAACAGACTTTCCAGCAAAACATCAGTTAAATCTTATTTCACTGAACCAAATTATTTCTTCGAAACTTTCTAATGCTACCCTCTTTCTTCTCAGCATATTCACCTGCATTTAAAATAAAACAGATTTCTAGAAACAGCAATCAGGAAGATAAGCATCTGTTCTGGACTTGATAGGATTTTTTTCTGCAAATAAGCCAATTTGATCTTAAATTAGTTAGAAATAGATCCTAACATGAATGCATACATAGGACAAAGGGAAGGATTGCCTCTGCAGAAACCTTTGTGGTGCCTAATGAATGACACAAGGAAGTCAAAGCGATTTCTATCCAGCTCCTGCTCTCAGACATGGGAAATGGTTAAATAGAAGCCTAGTGGGAAAAAGACCCACAGGTCAGGCACACACAGAATAAGGTGGAGAAGACAAAAAAATAACCCCACATTTTTCAGAAAACTTTTATAGCTGAAAATTTCAACCTCTGTATTCAGCTTTTAAGTATACAACCAATTTCCTCCCATGTGTAAAGCATTTGGTCTGAAAAAGCATTAGCCTTTACAAGTGGCTTTGCACAGTCACATCACCTGCATACCTCTTCATCCATCCATCCATCCATCCATCCATCCATCCATCCATCCATCCATCCATCCATCCATCCATCCATCCATCCATCCATCCATCCATCTGTCTCTATAGACATATCTCAATGATTCAAATATGTCTTCTCAACCACACAATTAACTCCTTTTTCTTTTTAGATAGTGTTCATGATACATACAGGTCTCAGTTCTTGAAAACACGTTAATGTTTAAACAAATCTAATAACAAGCTGAAACACAAGCATGTCTCTAATTACTTGAAGTATTATATAAGAAAGGTCATTGGTTCAGACCAAAGATCCATTTAGTTCTGTATCCTATATCCCAAAACTGCTATAAATGGATACCAAGAAAGAGTAAAAATGTGAAAGACTACCATATAAGACATTTTCCTTCAAAACAAAATCAGCTTCAAAAATTATTTCCTATTAGGGGACCTTCTATGCTTGATATAAGCTATCCTTTCATATACCTTTCCAGTCTTCCAATTGAACTAACTCAAAATTTTGTGTTCACAAACCCTTTGGTGAAGGTACACAGGTATATGGGAACAATTAAATATTAATATAAAGGAAGAAAAATTGTAATGAATGGAAATAGAATGGATAAATGTTATGAATGTGAACTGCACAGAAATAAAATTTAAATACTTGAATGATCATTGAATAATTCTAAGATAACTTTGCCATTGCATTTCCATATTAAATAGTAAGCAACTTGATTCATTTTTATTGGGCAAAGGCAATAAAATGTCTCATAGAAGTACATATATCACACACAGAGATCTCAATAATTCCAAACATCTCCAACAGCACCAGTTCACCTCCACAGACATTACTCACGTAACATCAAAAACTGTTCTACTTAGAAAGCACTTACAGATTACATCTGATCCTAGAGATCCATATCAGCTTAAGCCACAATCAAGATCTTCCTGTCTTTATATGAAGTCCTAGTTTTTGTTCTGCTTAAGAGAGCTCAGGTAACTTTTATGTATTACCATGGGACCATTTCTACCTCTACTTCATAAAGAGAAGAGTACATCACCATGTACATCACAAAGGATTTCTTCTCCCCAGATAAATTTCTTTTCAGATCCTACTCCAGGCAAGAGAGCTCTGAAGCAGTATTTCAGCTGCAGTTACAGAACAGGCATATTTGGCTATTGAAAGGCAAAGCTCTAGCAAACACACCATGAGGAGTACTTGGACACTGGCATCAGGAGCCTAGATGCATGATCTTAGAGCAGAGATCTCTCCAGTCTTCTTGACAATGGACAAGGTTATAAATGGCTGAGTTTGCATTCCTTCTTGTTAGAATAGCAAAAGGTCAACAGAAATTGAATCAGTTAAGCAGCGAAGAACTAATGGAACTCTCCACAAGGTGATGGAAAACTCTTCTTCTCCACAATTTGATAAAAAACCCTGAGAAATCACATCAACACAGCCCTCAGAATGATAGTGTAAAGGGGCAACGACTGAAGCTTGAGGAAAGCAGAATTCTTATCCCGACCTGATTATGAAATGCTGTATTAGGTCTGAAATGCTCTGCAACAGAGTTTTCAAATCAACAAAAATAACCTTTCAGTATTTTAAAACTGAATCTAAAACTTTTATGAAGTAACATCGCAAAATTAGATCAACTCAAAAGAAAATAGTACAAAAATTTTGTTCATACCCACTGTCCAATCAGAAAAGGTTATTTACTTATTTAAATTTTACCACAAAGAATTTTGTATCAATGCTTATTGAAGTAAATAAAGAAAATCATAGTGGCCCATGAAGAGATGACACCTTGACCCAAATTTTCTGTATTGACAGTTTGTCCTCTGTAGTCTAACTACAGAAATAGCTCATTTTTTGCAGTTGCAGTTGAACTGTTCCCCCAAAAAGAAAATTTTGCAATATAAAATTTTGCAATAAAATTATGTGTGCTTTTCTTCTTTATATTTCTGATGAGCTTACTGATAAAGCAACTACACATCCTTCATTACATTATTACATCCACTGTTTTCCTAACTCCACCCTGCTGGAAACTAAGACAGCTGAGGAGCATAGGATTGGATTTTAATTTCTTAAGAATAAAATCATAACAGATATGGCTTTACTTATGTTTTTCAGGAAGGACTGGTAGTTAAAACATTTTTAAAGAGAATTGCATTCTGAAGAATACTGAAATATAGGTCAAAGTGCTTCTCAGATCTCCAGATTATCTCCTTAAATGGAAAACAAATCTCTAGTCCAGTTTCATAAGTGCCATAATTCATTTTTAAGATTTGGATTCCTGAAACTGCTGGAATGTTGAAGTTCATCAAGTCTTCATGTCTCACAGCCAAGGAGCACTTTAACCAATCTTATCTCCAGGAATCAGGACTGTTCTTTTTGTAAAAAGTTCAAGAATAAATAAAAGGCAAGTATGTTTTCTTGACCTCAGCCAAGAGAGAAATATTAGCTCTACATATTAACTCTGGTTAGAGACGTATGTACATAGAGACCCTGCATATATACAGAACACTTCAGAAGGTCTACAATTCTCTGTTTTATATTAGAGCATTGCTAGTCACAAGAAGAATTTCTTCAGGTCAGCCAGACCACATGAAATTAGTTAGTACCCTGAAATTAATAAAAAATATGGGCCTCCTTCAAAATCTCTCCCTATAAGCAAATTATTTCAGTGAGCCCTAGCAGTAGCTACCAAGTCTCATGCTGAGGTGTGGGTGCCACTTCACAGTGAATTCTGTTAACGATGCTTGTTATCTTGTTGGACTGATGATATCAGCAAATGATGAGATTTCTTCAGCCCAAGGGGGTTAGAAAATATCTATTCCATTGAACTTTAAAAGGCAGACCTGTCAAAGGACAAGTCCCTGGGGCAGACAGACTGGATGGCAATAACATCCAGTGTCAGCTTACTGGGACAAGGATATGACCTAACTCCAAATGAGCAGGTGGCTAGATCAAATTCTTCCCCATTATCAATTCACAGGAAATAAGCTCTGTAAAAGCTGCTCTTCTAATAGTATATCACATCAAATGTATCTGTAACAAATACTGATCTGATCCAAAGCTGCAGCTGCTCTGATAGCCAGTTAGCTAAGATCCCTCCAGTGCCACCCTTCAACGTTGAAAATAAGACCCCGACTACCTGTTCACTTGGTCCATCTACAAAACGACTTCTTGAACTCGGACACAGTAAAAACTGTGGAAGAGAGAGTTTTCAATTTAAATAAACATACCAACCAAATTATATTTCTGTACTGCTTTGTGATAACAGTCAGTCCAAAATTGGACAGTGGATGAAAGAAAACCCAAACAAAACAAACATCATCCAGAAGCTACAATGCTGGTTATCAGCCTGCTCCATCATCTTCCACACTTACATTCACCTTCTGGTACTTTCAAGCAGATACATTTATCTACACTCACTGTCATGAGGAGTCACGGACTTTCAGGGCAGATCCTTTTGGCAGCTGTTCTCAAATTATAGGTGCCTTATACAACCAGCTGCTTAAAATCCTTATCTTCTACCTTTCTTCAACACCAAGCTCCTCAGGAAGCTCATCAAGAGAAGATATTTCTAACTGTAAATAAATACTAAGTTCACATCTTACTGCAGACTAAAACTATCAAGGGAGATTTTTGTCAGCAATAGCATAACCCAGTGATTTATTTTACAAATTTTAAATCAAAATCACCTGGATTCTCATCTCTGCTCTACTGCAAGCTACAAGCTCAGATATACAAGTAAGTAAGTATAAAGTCACCTAGGTGATGGCCACCACAAGGCAATAAAAGCTGGTTTAGTGCTCTTCTACTGGTACTAACAGGCGCTTGGAGAATTAAAGGAGACAAAGGGGAGACCTCATCTGCAACATCCTCACAAGGGGAAGCGAAGGAGCAGGCACTGATCTCTTCTCTGTGGTAAGGAGTGACAGGACCTGAGGGAATGGCCTGAAGTGGTGTTAGGGGAGGTTTAGGTTTGATATCAGGAAAAGTTCTTCACTCAGAGGGTGGTTGGGCACTGGAAGAACAGGCTTCTCAGGGCAGTGGTCACAGCACCAGCCTGACAGAGCTCAAGAAGTGTTTGGTCAATGCTCTTGGGCACATAGTGTAGCTCTTGGGGTGTCCTGTGCAGGGCCGGGAGTTAGACTCAATGACCCCTGTGGGTCCCTTCCAATTCCGTTTATTCTGTGATGTTGTGATTTTCTTACTTAGCCAAGACTAAATCAGCTCAGTTTAAGTCCTTTGTGCTGTAGTTTAAGATCATGCACAGAGACATTTACCATGATAAGCAGAGTAGCAATAACTTACTTCTTCATACTAATTTGCTTGAATGTTTGGGGCCACAATCTGTCATTCACTTATCTTTGCATCTGTTTCCTCATTAATAAATTAAACATAATCCTTCTTTCCTCTTGTCAATCAGTTGATTGTTCTCAGTATTCACATGGACTCTGTAAATATTATTATACATGCAGTTGAATTACTAAGCATATTACTGCTTCTAGTCAATTGTTTCACAGTATAAAAAACAAAAGTCGCACACTCCAGTCAAGCTTGTAAAATATGAAAGTCTTACTTAAAAATAGTGTAAAATAAATCATTCTTTCAAAATTCCATTTAAATTGGTCTATTATAAGAAGAAAAAAGTCCCGACCCAACCTTTCAAAACCAGAAGTAAAATAAGCAGACTTATGACAATTAGCTGGCAGTGGCTACTGATACATTAAAAAAAATTACTCTGTTGCTCACAATTTAATAATACTTCACTTATTTGTAATTTTGCTACTCTTCAGAAAGATATAATGAAATGTTTCTGAGCTCCTGTCCATCCACTCCAAGAAACAAACAACCTGTGCTGAAAGGATTTAAAAGGGCGGTTTCATCATGAAAAGGTCACAAAGAAGTAACAAGGCCCTGGCAACTGCAGCACCTTCTATCTTAGGGGAATGTCTTGCTTTCTTTACTACTCAGTAGAGAGTGAGAAATGAGAATTTACTACTCTCATTTCATGTCAATATTTTTATCTGCATTTAATTACAGACAACTACTTAATTAAAAATATATTAACAACCCAACATGGTTAGACCATGTCAGGTACAGGTCTGTACTTGATGGCCATCTGCACGGCATGCTAAAACAAATACATTGAACACTATATCTATGTAATAGTTCACTATTTGCACATGGTTCTTGCTTGTTTTATACAAAACAATAATTGACTGGCATGGCTTCCTAACAGTTTATCTGCCGCACAAATGTCTGGCTACAAGCACCACCATTGACTAGTGACAGTAGTAGCCAAACAGCTCCTACAGATTAACTGTCAGCTGTAACACCTGAAAACGTGTTTGCAATGTTTTACATACACAGTATTAAATAAAAAAATGATCATGTCTTCTGAAATTGTAGTCTATTTCTACACTGTGCTTTGGTAAATGCCTGACACTATTAAAAAACATCTCATAACTGAAGTGCCTTACTGTGAACTTTTCATTGTCTAGAACTGGGCTCTAATTATCTTAAAAGTTAAAATTTCACTGGTGATTAAGTCTGCTTTTTGTTAGCGGAAACAGAAATTAATTACTTTGACAAAAGCATTAACGACTTTTCTTCTTGTTTAAATTAGTATGCACATCAGTAAGGATATAACTTAGAGGCTTGCTATGTTTTAAATAGAAGACGCCCAGCAGTTCCTTCCAACCTAAACCATCACATGTTCCTATGACAGTCAACAGCAATAGAACAGAGGAAGAGTTAATTAAATATGCAAGACTGCAAAGAGTTGACTAACTCTTCCAGTAGGGGGAGATATTCTTTTACAGTTTATCAGCAATTAAAAAGTGACAACAAAATTACCTCTCTATCTTTTTAATTAAATCAACTGCTTGAGACAAATTGGTGTATGTTCCTTGGTAGTGATTATGTCCAAAAGAAAATTGTATGGAAATCAGAAAAAAAAAAAATTCACTGCAAGTGGCTGATGGGAGTTAAAATATAAGACTGTTACTCTTGCCTTCCTCCAAAGAGAATTATGTTTTGACACATTATTTCTACAATCCCCTTCAGTAAAACAGCACTTGCATTAGTGCATCTGAAAGTACAGTGAACTGGGAACATGTTTAGACTAACATCCTTCATCTGGCTTTGCCACCAGAGAAACAGCTGTGAATCTACACCATGAGGCATTTTTTAAAGCAATCATGGTGACAATAGAAATTCCATTTATTAAAAATGAATGGGATTTATTCCTGATATATTTAGATTTCTATACAACTGCATCATTCCTGAAGGCTCCTTTTATTGTCTTTATCATAATCACGACCCATCTAGTAGAACCTAAGACTTAAAATGCAAATGTCCAAACCAACTGAGATTAATACGAGATGACAGGTGCCTATTTCAGCTAGAGTAACAGTTAATATACAGGCATGTATAGCAGAGTGATATGAATTGGATGAGCTGATGCTTCTCTAGTCTATCTAAACTAAGAGGTGAGCTAAATAAAGCCTCCTCATAGTTTTTCTGCAACACTTTTTATTGGTATAGTCAGAACAACTTTGGAAAGAATAACATTATTTTCCCCATTTTAGGCAGAGGAACTTGAAGGTTCATCAAAGTCAATGATCAGCCTCTGGAAAAAACAGGGAAAAAAAAAGCAAAACAGTCTGGTTTTCTAGCTGGTAGTCCTGCTAAGTGAACAGAAATCACTGCTGCTGGTAAGTATCCAGATCACTTCCCACATCTAAAATTGCCTATCAGTAAAATGCCACACTTTATGCTTTCTAATGCTCTGGAAACAGATGCTGCTTTTACTTTCAGCAGGCTGCAAGGGGACACACCTGCAAGTACAACTCCAAGCCTTGTCGTCGCTGCTCCAGGACCTTGGGGACCCAGTTTCTCACGTGCTTCGAAGGGATCTCTGGTGTTCTTATGAACTTCTTGAGCTGCAAGAAAAAAAAAAAAAAGAAAAAAAAGAAAATAAACATAGATGAAAACGAAGTATAATAATGTCTGTAAAACAAACAAGTTTATGTTAGCGATGTAATAAACCTATGCATTAAGGACAACAGCATGGAAATGAAGTTACTTAGAATCATCTCCCTGAAATAATAGCAGATGTCATACCTACAGAGCGTGGTTAAAAATCTTCACATCCAGCTGCCCTGGACAGTAAACTAGCAATTTCTTGTGACTAATAGCCTGAACATAAAATGGCAACCACTACATGAAATACTTGAAATTGGAGTTTCCCATTGGTCTACCTGGGACAATACTGCACAACATCACCATGATATAACCAGAAATTACCTTGCTTAGTGCAATGAACACACTGTGATGGCTTCTAACTCCAGATTTAGACAATTATGAACAGGTGTGAAAAGTATGGGGGAAATGGAGTGCTAACTATTTCTCTAGAGAGCTGGCAGTCAAGAGAGTGAAATATTCATGCTCTCAAAGTGTACCAAAAGATTGACAGTCTGTGTTTAATATGTTACACAGAGAAACAGCAAGATTGTCACTGATTATACTTCAAAGAGAGCTCCGTAATTATTCCTCTAAAGACCCCCACAGGAAACCTTATACATGTATCTACACAGCTCTATATATAACGTGTATCTATATAAATCTATACACATACACACACACATATATATATTTATATATATGCATACATATGATTGTATATAGATAGACACAAACATGCAATCTGACAACACTAAATATCCTCTTGCTGGAGCAACATATTTTTTTTAAATCAAAAAATATTAATGTTTTCCTCAAAACTACAGAGCAAAAATAATAACTGAAATAGACTCTATTGCATTTTAATAGAAGGTGGCATTCTTTCTGTTGGATACTGCCTCTGAGTAAATCCGAAGCAAAGAATGCAAGGAAAGAAACTCAAAATTGACTTTGACATGCATACCCATGGGAGACTGAGAATTTACATTTCATCTTCAAGCTTGCTGAGATGTCACTATAGGAAAAAGCAGTGGCAACTTATCAACGTCTCTGCAATCAAGTATGGAAGCTGCAGCCGGGAAACCTCAATTGCTCTGGAAACATTTTGCAACTTCCTTATTTCTAAACAGTGCTAAATTACAATTAAATGTGAAGTGAGAAAAACAACACTACAAAATAAAACTCCAAACCCAGCTATGTTCACTGACTGATCTTAAAAAGAGAATACAATCCCCTGTTTTTCCCTCTAAATTGATTGGGAATGTTGAAGAAACTACAGTCACGGCAGTTGCAAACTGTGACAGCACCTGCAGGTGAGCAACAAATGAGGAGAATGCTCCAGGTGAGTGCAGACAAATCTGAAACTATACAAGCATCCACCAAGACCTACCTGCTCACAAGATAAATACTCTGTGGCTGGTAACCCAGCTGATAATTAACAATCCTTTTGTGCTCTGTGGCCGTGTTACATATAAAACATTGAAAACCCAACTACTTAATGTGCTGGCATAGATACTAGTTGTAAGTATAAAGCCAACATTATACAGATATACAAAATATATATTAAAAGTCTATTTTCTTATGCTTACAATAATCCAGTAATATATATCGCTACAAATAATTATAACAATGTCAAAGAATATTAAGCAAAACCACATATGCATTAGCTGTATTGCTTCAGACTTGTCCCAACACATAACAAAACATATTTATCTGAGAACTATTATTGCCCATAGTACTTTCCTGTCTGTAACACTGACCTAAAGCCTATTGACATACTGTAGTCTCAATTTTCTGAAAGATTTAAAGATGGCTCACATTTTCAAGTAGAGTTGTTATTTGTCCAATTGTGAAAAGACAATATGATCTAGAGTATACATGTTATTCTAAAATTATAAATAACTTGCAAAACAGGATGTTTTCCACTTCAGATTTTTGCAAATTTCACCGCAGTAGTTTTAACACTGTGACCTTCTAGCATTATTGTACTTAAAAAGAACTACCAATATTTAATAATGTATAAAGAAGTATAAAAAAGATATTTGGGTATAAATATGAACAAATGATTGTATTTTTAACTATGTTATACACCTAGAAATAATTTAATACTTGCTAAGAAAACTTTCCATGTGAGTACAATAGCACTTTTGTTCAGACTTATAACATAATACTGTAATGTGAACGGTGCATGGCCTGATAGGCAAGGTTTGATGTTCATAATCAGGGCAAAGCATAACGGCCTATGGAAACTATTTCATAGAAGCCAGCTTATGTGGGTGGTTTCTGTCAAAAGAATAATTTGTACTTCTGGTGTAACATGGAAGTCTTGAAAATATTTTAAACCTTTTCCACTACAGCCAGATTGCACAGGAAGTGGGGCTTTACTCTTTTACACAACTGGAATCTATGAAAGACTGAACCCAAGACAGAGGGAAATCCAGACATGTTTTTGGAAACAGCTTTGTTTAAAAGTATAATTAATCAAAACTGGCATTCTGATGAATGAATAATGTCTTCTATGAGCAACAGAGTCCTCCTTCCTCCACACAAGGCTAGTCAGGCATGCTGTTCTCCAGCGAAAGGCACAATCTCCTCATCAGCCTCTACGTCCATTTTCTATCACAGGTGTTCTCTACAGAAGCTTTGTTTTTCCTATGCACTACAGGCATCTCCAACACTAAGGGCACCTTGAATATGCAGCAAGTCTAAAGAGACCTTTCCAACTGACATGTACTCACAGCAATTTAGAATGAAATGTACATTTTAAATTAAAGGGGAAGAGAAGAACAAAAGATAAATACCGTATTGGTATGCTGATAGCAAACTGATGCAAATGCTTTCTCTAGGATTTCTGTAACACTGGAAACACTAAGGTTCAGAGCATGAGCTGTTCAACAATACTAACCAAAATTATACAACTTTGAAAATTAAGACTTATTAAAAAGGCATATTGTTGCCAAAACATGCTATATGTTTTGCATCTGTGCAGGGAACAAATAAGAAAAAGTCTCTATCCATTTTCAGAGTAATATAAACAGACAGCAAGTGAACAAGGAAATGAAACAAATTGAAAAGTGGTGCAAAGCGCCTGGGTACAATATTTGTTTTTCAGGTTTGTTTATTTTGCTGCTATTTCTGCAGAGAGAGAAAGGAGGCATCATTTATGGGTTTTTTTGTGTTCTAAGAAATCTCTGCAAAAGGAGTTATTGCAGTGAAACTGGTGTACAAGAAGACAAATCTGAGAGTAAGACTGCAGTCATCCATGACTTATGTGGAGCAGCTCCAGATTGTGCAGCTCCAGAAATTACAGCGAAGTTAGTCCTGCTGCCCCATCTGTCTGGACAGCTGGGAGAAGGCCAGTTATGTGATGTGGACCCTCCCCTAGCTCTGCTACCTGTCCATCCTGCAATGGACTGAGAACAAGCCCGAGTAGCCTCTCTGCAAGAGGAGGATACTGTCAGTCTTGCAATCCTTGCAGCTGGATGATGCCTGCTTGGAGCACGTCACCACACCCCCTATAATGAGTCATCCACCAGGTGGGAGTGGCTCTGGGACATCTAGCTGCCCAGGACTTCTATCATCCTGGAGGACCCCAATGGTGGGCTTCAAGAAGGAATACTCAACTGCTTTCAGAACCATGCAATGCTCCTCCAGACACTGCAACCCTGAATTCATCAGGAGATGGAGATATTTGGTAACAGTGTTGGATGAGCCACGGTGGAAGACACCATCACAACCATCTCAACCAAACACAGGGTGGATGCAGAGCTGCTGGGCTGGATGCTGGAGGTGTCCCTCCAAAACTGCACAGTGACATTCATGCAGCAGTGTGCACATGTTGCTGTGCAATGCAGCAGCAGAAAGGCCACCTCCTCCACTGCTGCTGGTGAGGGATCCTGGCAGCCACTCCTCAGCTACCATTGCCATTCTACAGAGCAAGAAAAGCCTCAGGCTGAGTCAGGCAAGGCTGTGCCCAGGGCTGCCACTTCCAGATGGTTCAGTAAATGTTCCCCTGAAGGGTCACAGAAACTCCTGAAGAGAAGGGAAAGAGACTCCCAAGTCATCTCCAGCAAACAAGAGCCCAGCACTACATCAGTGATATTGGAAGGTGCCTCGGAACACAGCTAAAGCAGGACTGGGCCATCAACTGTGGCACATGCCAGTCCTCAAAAGCTCCCAGCCCCAACTATCGAAATAAAATAAATGCACAAATCTACAGGAAAAGTCTCAGTGTTATTAACAGTATAGATTCTATCCTCATCCTTTTTCACTTTTTTGCTAGGTAGGATGGAATGTTAATGCTGATGGGTCCTTCTACCTTGTGCCAGGTACTGTTTCATTGTTCCTCTAGAGGCAAGTACTGCCCAGCTCCATGCCTGCATCTTCGCAGCTGATTCTGGGACAGGTGTTTCCAGCCAGGGGTCTCCAGAGGCAGCCCCTGACCCACTGCCCATCACCTCAGGCCTGGCCTCTTCTTCTCTGTACTTTCTGCTCCATGTCTCTGGGCTCTGCTCTCCTACCAGCCTGTACTGCCTGGTGCAGCCTTGCTATGGTGGCGCGCAAATCTCTCCTCTTGCCTGGAGTCACAATTCGGTGCTGGTGCTGCTCTCTACATCGTGCCAAAGTCATACCCTGCCACAGCAGGAGCCCAAGAAAGGGAAGTACGAAGTGTGAAGGGACAGCCACACACAGGGCAGCTGCCCAGATGGTGAGCAGCCTGGGAAAGGCTTCTGCCCACATCCACAGGCTTTCTTTTCCCTCTTCCAGATCCAGCCTTGGTGTTGCCTTTTCTTCTCCTCTGATTGCAAAGGACCCACCTGCAGGTGCTCAGCAGATAGATGCCCAGTGGCTGAGGACACTGAGTTTGCTTAGTTTGGAGAAAAGTAAGATGAGGGGTGATCTCATTGCTTCCTGAGGAGGGGAAGTGGAGTGAGAAGTGTTGAGTATTTCTGGGATTTTCCTCTGGGATCAAGTGACAGGACATGTGGGAATGGCTGATAGATGTGCCAGGCGAGGTTCAGAGTGAATATCAGAAAACACCTCTTTACCAAGAGGGTGATCAAAAACTGAAACAAGCTTTCTCAAGATGTGGTGTATGTCCCAAGCCTGTCAGCGACATTTGAACAATGCCCTTAATATAATGCTGTAATTTCTGGTAATCCCTGCATTGCTTAGGCAGTTGGACAATATAATTGTTGTACATATTTTCCAACTGAAAATATTCAATTATATTTCTAATTCTAATTCTGTACTACATTGCACTATACAATATTGTATGATTCCAACAATAGGAGACTGCCTACTTGGATTGGGCACGTTTAAAGGATATAACTTCTGATTTTTCCCTCTTAATGTTTCCTAGCCTATTTATTTCGTTGTATAAACTCTATTAATCTGCTTTACCTTCAACTGCAGAATTGTTCTCATCTGGAAAACAAAGCACTCACATATCGCAAGACTTAGTGGTGGGTAAGCAAGTTATTTCACTGTTTCTGACACTGTTGCTTATTTAGTTTCATATTTACTATGAACACAAGGATGACAATATCTGAGACATATCTGTATTAAAACAATAAACAAGGAAATGAGTATTAACAAGTGGCAGATGATACCACTACTGAGGCATGAAGCAAATAGGCAGGAAGACCTAGCACAACTCAATTACGGTACAGTAAAGCAAATGGTTCTTGTCTTTGGACTTTTGATGGGTCAGTAGTTGCCTTTCGCTCAGACAAGTCTGCCTAAGCCTATACCTTACGAGCCTGGCAAAATCATCCTCTGTAGCACCAGGTTAATGCTTCTCTCCTGAGCTAATTCAGGACCACCAGCAAACATCCTGGCGGAAATAAACTCCTCTGATGTTGCACTGACAGGAGCTATAAATATCCATGCTGGTCTCTGTTGTTTGCGGAAGGAGCTTTTCTATAATGAAGGCAAGCAGCATCAGTCAAAGTAGCTGACTGTGCCCACTCTCCACTGCCACTCAGACCTACAAACCAAGAGATGTTTACTTGACCCAGATCCTAGAAGTGAAGCTCTTCATTACAGCCCCACTGCTGGTAGTGGGCTGCAATACTCCTCCAGAATTCTCCTTCACAATACTTGGCCTCCATAAAGCAGAAAAAGAAAGTAAAGCTCGCCTTTCAGTAGAACAACTGCACAGCAGCATTCAGTTCAGCTTGGAGAGAAAAAAGTCATACTTTTTCTTTAACAATGGTCAAAGCAATTTAAAGAAGTATTAATGGATAACCAGCTTTGAAAGTACCGAGTTCCCTTCTATATGTTACTAAGATGATTCAGTAGACAACCTTGGCAGATATTTTATATTACATTAATTGAGATGGTTTACTCAGTCATTTTCATGTCTGGTTTCCTTATGCACAAAAGTTGTTTCCTCATCTTTACATATGGCAGGTCAGCAATAAAATTTATAGAACTAACAAATTATTTGCCTAACTGGGAAAAAAACCCCACTCTATTTGTGGTTGGAACGTGACTTTACAAGAAGACAAAAAATATAGACAGCATTTTAGCCATACAGCAAGTAAACAATAATCAAAGAGAAAAGAAGACTTAGTAACATGAGAAATCATCACTCCTTTCTACAAAACAGAGAAGGAGTTGAGTTAGTTAGGAATTAATTTCCAGAGGCATGAATCACAGGATGTATTTAAGATAAACCATGTACAGTAACAACTACAAGAGAGAGGAAAACATCACTGAGGCAAAACAAATATATTTTATAAAGAAAAAGATCAGTACCTTTTTATGAAGTGCATGGAATTCACTATACCTCTTCTCCACAAAATGTTTCCTGCCATTCATCAGCACTTCTATTTTAAAGACCTGAAAATGATAAATAATAAAAAAGAGGGTAATGTTACTTTCACTAAACAGTTCAGTGACATGGCTGTGACTGCACATTTTACCACAGTCATTCTTCTAAGTAGTCCCAAAAAACCCAATGCGCCTCATGAGTTGCAGAAGTACAACACTGATAAATGGTAAATATGGCTGAATGTTCTGTTAATATGTTTGTTCAGCAAACATATAAAAAAACAGCTTAAGCATGGACTATATGCTTTACATTAAAAACTAAGCATTAAAATATCTCCTTTCAGAAAGATGTAACATACTTGGAACTTATCAAAAAAATAAAAAAGAATGGTAGGAACAGAAAAAAAAAGCAGACAGAAAAGAAAGAGATTAATTCTTTCCCCCTTCTTACAATCATAGTAATACACTCACACATGTACTGTAAGAGCTGGATAATATATGCATTAAGTTATGCATGGAAATAGAGAAATAAATGCAAGCACTATACTCTAGGCTAATTTCCTCCTAACCTATAAATTCATCTCTAGTCTCAATTGAACCTGTGCTATGTACAAAATGTACACATGGCAAATGCTTGTTTTCTTTGTATGATACATGTGACAGCTTTTGTTGCTGGCACTGGAAGGTTGAAAGGCCAGCAGAAGCAACTCTCTGGATTCACTAATTAGTAGTCACTCACATGACATTTTCTTGATTCCCAGGTCAGCATGTCAGTTTCGAGGGCAAGTGACGAGAAATATTTTGAGGTACTCAAGAAAACATGGTCTATTAAATGAAGACAAAATCAGCAGAGAAGTAATACAGAAAAGGTGCCTGTTTTATCTAGGAGTTCTTTGTTTTCTGTTTTGCCCAGAAAATGCTGGAAATAATTATTTTCAGGACAATGAGAAACAATGTTAAGCACAGATGATCACATCAAGATCCAAAACTTAGCCAAATAAAATGTTCTTTGAAATAAATTCGCAAACAGTGTTTATGCCTGAATGCAGAAAAAAGAGTTTTCTGTCACAACATGCCCAGCTAGCAATGATCAGAGCAAACACTGACATACCATACTGGATAAACACTTCCTATTGTCCACTAGAACCTGCCTTTCAAATAGCTCAAAATGCTATGGTTTTCACTGGCTAGCCAAACAACATTAAAAACAGAATTTTATTTAATCCAGACCGAAATTCTTTTACCTTTGTTTTACCTGCATTTACCTTGAATGCAGTATGGATAGGACCACAGTCATTTCACACCAATATTTACATTACCAAAATTCGTTTGAGTCACTGTATTAACCTGTGCTACATTCTACATCTTTGAATAGGACTATGTTTGTGTCCTAACAGTACGAGCGGATGATCTTAATTAGGAGCATTATTTTTCTCCCCCTCTATCTCTTGGAGTACTTTGGAAGAACAGTCAGTGGCTATTAAACATTTTTCCTCTACACATAAAAAAACTACAAGGCACCCTTACAATTTATTTTATAAGTTCAGAGATGTAAAGAGAACCATATGCAAAGGAAAATTAATGTAGACGTTTTTCTTTAGTTAAGACTTAACATACTAATTAAATGAGAGGAAAATATTTACGTGTACATCAGATTCTACATGTTATATGAAAGAAATAGTTCTGCAAGGAACAATTTGTTTTGGATTGCACAGGAACAAAGGAGTTTTAGGGATAACTTACTAGAAAGAATGGATCACAAAATATGAAAGTAGTTTAGTGAAAAATGATCATGGGTCTCTAGCTAAGGTGTTGCAACAGTTTTGTACTTACCTGATATTAAATCTCCAGGGATTATGAGGAACTCATAACACCCACTCACACCTCAGTCAGCTAAGAGCCACTCACCACTTTAAGTTTAGCACTTCTGTTGGCTATAGGGTTTGCCAATCAATTTGAAGAAGCCTGAGGGGCTCCTGCCTCAGCTATAAGCACTCCCTTGGCAGCTAACTTTCTTGTGAATCACAGGTTGGCATGTGCAGTTCCATGTTGATTTTATTCATAGGTGCATCTTCAGAGAAGTATCTGTCCCTCTGAAATCTAAAAATCCATCTTTTCATGAAGGATAATAGTTGGATTATGTGAAATGAAATATAAATCCCTACGTGGACCTCCTTTTCAAAGCACATATCTCTTTTGTTCTGTGTCTCATCATGGGTTAAGTAACCACACAAATGGTTTCAGAACACCAAGAACTATGCTACATTTATTCTTCCTCCTGTTTTAATTATAGTTTCATAATTTCTGCTAACATCATGACATTGAACAATAAATTTGACATCTACCTTCGCAGAAGGTGCAAGAGAAAAGCAAAGCTTTGCATGCAAAGTAATGTTATTTTAAAATACAGACACTGCCACCCTTATACCCTCAACTCCTTGCACCAGTGTAGAGGCTTTAACTTGTCCCTCACTATCTAGAGGCCTCAGATCCAGATTTAGGACACAATTAAAATTTACAAAATCAACAACAACTCTGCTATGCTTGAAGTTGAATATCACTGTTTGAAATCAAAACTGTGCAAATGATTTTTCTTATCTACTCACTGTGGCACCTATAGTTCAGAAATATAAAGCAATTTGTGATAAGTAAGTGGACAACCCAGAAATGCTGTAGCTTCATTAAAATCATATTACACTGATTTACAAAGTAACTTGTAAAGCAGAAATGCAAGAAATAACACAATTGTGTTTATAATTTTGTATCATTTCATGACTACTTAGACTGCATAAATTCCAGGTTTGCCTCCTCACTATTCACTAGATCAGAATTCATGAGAGCAAACTAAAAGCATATAAATTAGTTTCTGTGCCACTGTTTCATAAAAGACATAGCTTTGTGTGAAAGACAAAAAGATACATCAAGTTGGGAGACAGAGATAGGATCTTTTCATGGATACAAAATAGCTATAAGCAAACCTCGCAGAAATTTAACTGGGCAATTGCAGGCCCTGGCAGAAAAACAATGCAAGGAAACTGGTGAACATAGATGAAAGCGCCAAAATAAAGACGGAAGAACTATGGGGGAAAAATGCAACAGTGCTAGGAAATTACTTTTCTAGTAAAAATGTTAATGTTTGTTGAACAGATAACTCTGAAAAGATATATGACTTTTTGTAAGTGACAGATAATTAAATGAAAACTGCAAGAATTAATCTCTGAATTAGACAAGCAAAATACTTTTCCCATAGTCACTGAAATACCAGAAATTACATTGCACTAAACGATTTGCAGTTCACCCTGACTAGCACACAAGGGACCATAGATTTGAAGACACCAATTAGAAAACTCCAAGAGTACTTTGAAACTAGAAACATCACACTGTTCTTGGTTGGTGCTACAATAGTTATCAGCGATGTCTGCACATAGTTAGATCATTATCCATTAAAAGTATTCTTCCAACAGACTTTAAACTATGTAAGTAATGTATGGGGCAAAAATCTCTGAAAATTATATCAGTATGAATAATGCTGATCTTTTAAACTAGCAGAATTGCAGATCTGCCACTGCAATTCATAACCACCAAACTTGTGATGAAAATTTCAAGAAAAGAATTCCTAAGGTTTTTGTTAATAAAACAGTAAAAACTTTCAGGTCTGAGTATAAAACAGATTTACACATAACTTTTTTTCCTCTTCACTTTGTTACAATTATACGGACTATATTTGGATTCCAGAAACCATATTCTTCTTTTCCTATTGTTAGCAACTATGCGTAATTTTGCTATTTTCCTGAATTTATCCATTTCTGATCATTACCAAACATCTAAATGAATGATCCTTTTTCAATATTTTCAAGAAGAACACATACATTTCTCTTCTTATTGCAGAAACTGGACAGTACTACATAGCAATTAAACTGGATCACATATGGGCAAAAAAATGGTACTTTATCACTGTGACTTTTGAAGGCAAAAAGCACAAATTGAAGAAAATAGGAACTAATAAAATGTACAAGAAACTGCCTATGGTACCCAAGAGTGCATATCATGAATTGTGGATAACACTGACACTGCACCCCTTCATTCTTACCTATGTCACATGTGTACATTGGATACAAAAGAACATCTTTTATCGATAATCTGATGCAAAAATATGCAGCTCCAGTAAAAGTCTCAAAAAATCCTACAATGATCAATTTAACAAAAGAATGCAGACAAGAATGACAAATATGACCATGAGTAGGGATGATAACTAACAAGTATAGTAACATCTCAGCTTGGTTCATAAGAAATATACAGATGACTGTCACATTCACTCACGGAAATTATACTGGCTACATATTTATTATTATGGTAAATTAATCCCAACTTATTGTGCATACTTATACAAGGAAAAGTGAATTGCAATACTTTAAAAAAATTACAGTTGAAAAAGAGATTTGGGGCAGTGTCATTTGGAATAAGGAGATAAAAAAAAACAGAAGCAGAAGAAGATAAATTTATGAAAACCAGATATATTTGTCTAACATTCACCAGGAAAAAAAACTCCACAAAATTCTAGTGTCATGTTTTTATCTCTCAAGACCAAGCTTACTGACCCTAATTCTACTTAATATATTACTTACAGAAATAAATACATCCCTTCAGATGCTTCAGTATACATGACAGACTTTTGTCTGAGGAACAGCTAATGCATTCAAAGTGTCAAGAAAACTCAACCTTAAACCTTTGCCATGACCATACGGAAGGAATTCCAGAGCAAATGAAATGACAGCTACGGTCCATGAAACACTAATAGGATTTCCACGTGTTTAGTGTTTCATTGTTGTTCAGACAACGGCACATTTTCTCTCTTGGTTGTGCTACAACTACAACGAGAAGAAGACAGCAGAAAATAGTAGAGATCAAAAGATAACTGTAAGCCTATTTACATCCTACGTAAAACAATATTCGACACAATCAGTAAGAGGACTTGGGTGGTGGTGGTAACCAGAGCTGCATGTAGCTGCAACAGCAGTTCCGCATCTTAGGAGTGTCAGTGCCTCATGGCAATGCTCCACACTTCTGAATGCCCTCCACAGCAGAGGTGGAGATGAGGACAGTGTTCAGAGCCAACTCAAACTTCAGAGCAGCCTTGATAAAACTGAATCTCTCTATCCCTCAAATGAAAATACATTAACTTATTCTGACTTCATCTTTTGGAAAGCAGGGCAGCAAAACTCAGTTCTGCAGCAGGCACAGGGCAGCTCAAGGGCATAGAGGCTGACATGGGTCACAGAGACAAGAGGCAAGAGAAATCTCCCTTTTGCTCTCCAACCATATTCCCCCCAGTTCTAGTTCTCCTTTGTCTAGCACCCAGTGTTTACGTTGGTTATCGCCGCCATTTCAAGTTGCTGAGACTTAAGACATTCTATTCCTTGGGTGGGCTGCTTATAGTCACATCTGTTGACTCCTCTTTTTAGAAATTGCTCTTCTACACAAGCAGCCCTTACAAGACCTCCTGCAGTCTGCCTGTAAGGAAAGGGCCCCCTTTTTGCTGCAGGGGAAACGAGCTGCGGCACAGTAAAGAAAAAAGCAGTATAGCCCCAAAGAGACCAGTTTGCTCCGTATGGTTTTGCTTTGGCCTCAAACAAGAGATCAGAGAGCCTGCCAGAGGCAGTAAAGGAAGAGAAGTGAATGCCTGAGGAATTGAGAGTGTTGGGAGGGAGTATGAACAGGCACAGAGCTAAGAGTCATCCACCCTTCCTGGTATCATCCCCACACATGCTGAACATTTTCCTGATGGCTATAAGAGCAGGAGAAAGCCAGAGCTGCAGTGGGACAATTAGCTGGTGCAGATGTTTGGGTCCTTGCAACTTCTTCCACCTCTCTACTAACCTAGGGCAGGTGCTCCTTGTGCCTGCACGTTGCCCTCCAGCAGTACAGCTCTGCTCAACACACATTACACTTCTATTGAGGGGCCCCAAAGAGACTCAGATCCTTTGCATTATCAGTTACAAGATTGGCTTACCTCACCTAAAGTCAGCTCAAAAGATGGGTTAAACTCAGAGTCCCTTCCCTCACCCCAAGCACTGTCATCTCTGTTACATGAAATCAGACTGTTTTACTTAGTCCTAAGTACAACGTACAAGATTAAGTTACAGCACAAGGAAAAAAGTACACAGATAATTGACTATGGAAATGAAAGCATGATATTATCCAATCATGACACTGCTTTGTCCAGAGTTTGTGAGGGAGAAAAACCATGACAGAGAAGTTAAATGTTCACTGTAGGATTTCCAGGGAGTATTTCCAACAGCTCCATCCTGTGTGAAGCAGTTACCTGATCCATTCTGTCCTGGGAAAACAGCCTTACTGTTTTTAACACACAAAAATAGATTTTCTACTGCGACATAAGAGAACAAGTCTGTTGTTTCACTGACTCCTGTTAAATCTCGTGTTACTGCAATCTAACTTGGGCTTTCATTGCTAAAAAGAGTAACTAAATAAAAAGATGTGTACATAAGAACAATCACTTTTTCTTACACATGTGACTCCTAATTCAAATGACTTCAGCCACTTGTTTACATAAAGTTTTCTCTTCCTTAACAGTTACCAGTTTTACTGATACCAGTATCTACCTGATATCAGATCACAGTCTCTTCAAGAACCTTCCAGCATGCAGTTTGTAATTCCCACCAGCAATACAAAATTGTTAAGGATTATTTCCTTACACTTCCCCTACACACTTTTGCTTTATGAGGCTCCTCCACTTGTTAAATGGCAGTGTTAGTAGGAATAATGTACCAAAGACGTGCACAGGATTACGGGATACTCTTCCTGAAGATGGCCTTTTAGAGGTCTGTCATATTTCTTAGGGTTTGGAGGAAGAGATAGTAAAACAATTTATACCGCAACCCAGTCAGGCAGTTTTGTAATTCTTATAAGATGGGAAGCTCGAGGGAGGCTTCTACGGAGCTGTCACTATTGAATGAAAGAGTAGCTGACATGTAAGAGTAAGTAGTTTTCTGATTTTTTTCAACTCTCTTTAAACCAATCTTTTCCAAACACATGGTTCATAAAATCCCATAGGAACCTCTCTGTCATTTCCTGAAAAATAACTTACTTGGCTTTCTAAACTAAAAAAACCTCTCCCTTGCCAATGATACACTGGCTATGGAAATCTGATTTGCAACCAAACTAAGATGCTACAAGATCTGACCTGTTTTTGATACTTTTTTTTATTGGCTCCGCAGAGGACAACTGTTACATAGATGACAGACACCCTTTCAAAATCTCATTGCCACTGTGGTAACCTATTTGGCTAGCTTCCTTATAGTCAAACTTAAGGGAAAATGTGTTGATCATTTACTGAAAAAAAAAAAGTTTACAACCCATGCTAAAGCTTATACTTATACAGATGAAAAATAAAATCAGCCTAATCTGCTCTATTTGCTCATCTGGATCATCTCAATGCTTCTTATCATAAATGCTCTACTAACAGAAAAACTATGAGCTTTTTTATGGAAAATATTAGCTTTCCAATAGAAACAGTAAATTGGAATAAAATACTTGAATACTCCAAAAAAATAACTGATGCCAGAAGTGTATTTACAAGAAACAGATTAAATCTAAGTTGAATAAAATATAAGGAATCTTCTATTTTGTCACAAAATCCTTTGCTATTTTCTCTGGAGAGTCTGTAATGAATCTTCTCTCTTCCCAAGGCAGGATGCAATTCTTTACTACAACGAAAGTGCCCTCATATTGCAGCCAACTAGCAGCAAGAAGCTCCTTTTTGTGACAGGTTAGACACAACACTATGTTTTTTTCTAGAAACATTGAGTCTGTGTTATTCTGTTTACACTTGAATTTGCTATCTGGAGAACACCTGGGTGGACCTAATGCCTCCAAAGCAGAGATATTTTGTTTACAAACAGAAATGTAAATGGTGCCAAAGAACACATAAAAAGATATACAAGCAACAGGGTAATAGGCATTTCAAAGGAATTGACTTTCTATAGTCTCATTTTCCATGGTACGTCTACTACAGTTAATGAATTTAGTCTTTTCTCTGCTGGTTACTAACAAAACACATATGAATATGAAACAGAACAGGATTTAGTCAAGATACCATATACACAAGCTATTAAAATCAGCTCCACATTCATCATGGTGATGAAATACCAGAGGAAAAAATAACGGACGTCCACTTTGCATCATTTCTTATTAGGGTTTCTGCAGCAATCCATCTGAGAAGTCTCTGCTACTCTTTACCACATAAGTAGTTCATTCAAATAAATTTTTAAGAGCACTAGTCAAAGCAGGTTGTTTTTCTAAACGTCTGTGCAACTTAGCAAAAATCCTTCATATATTACATCTAAATTTAATGATTACCATATCTTCAGCCCAAAAATGGAGGATTCAAATGTTATTCTGTTAATAACAAGATGAGCAGTCAGGATCCATGTAACACCTTCAGGCACTTCCTTTCACTGAGTTAAATCATCCAAACTTCCACTAAATTGGCATTGGTCTATCTTCCAAAATGGAAACCTCATTACCTCTGCAATTGCTGGCCACCTGTGTTACTCTTACACACAACTAACAACACTGCTTCAAACACCAGCACTCATTCCTGGAAAGACAAATATCTGCATTAATTTATCAAAGAATGCCATCCTACTCACCAAAGGTTTCCCTTGCCAGGTCAATCTCTTTGGAATAGTAATTCGAAGTGGGACAAAGAAATAAGCTCGAATAGATATAAGACAGTTTTGTTACTGAACTAAGCCAGCTATGACTGAGACAAGACTTGAAGCTGGTTACCAGGATGTGGTTATCGATGTATCCACCTGCATAAAATCATATGCTTCTTCATGCGCAAAGAAGGTAAAGAGAATGGAAGTGACAAACTCTGCACAACTAATGAAGAAAATGCAACAGCAGCTACCACAAACAGTGCTCGAAAATAATAAACTATTGTGCCCAAATTGAGACTTAAAGTTTTTAAGCTTCTGAATTTACATATCGTGACTAACAGAGTATTTATATAGTTGCCTTGCTGGACACAGTGAATGCAAATATTCCTGAGTCAGATTTAAACTGGCTCAGGGACTGGTGACAGCAGTAACAGTAGCAGCAGCACGGGCAGCACACACTGCAGAATTCATCATAAAGTCTGGACAAAGCTCAGTGACAATAAGGCCAGCCTGGATGTGTCCCAGTTATGTCTAAGGGAACTGCAGTCAGCAAGGTGCAGGCATACCACAAAAGGGAGCAGGCAAGCATGAAGTTCAGAGCAGGGTTTAGATTTTACTTGAACATAAAGAAATAACACAGTAAAGAGAAACAAATATTTTCTAACTTGCTTTCCTTACAATATAAAACACAACAAGTATGTAAATCAAAGACACTTCAAGCAGAGAACTATATTGACATTAGTGGAAGAGCTAAGTCAGCACAGGTTTTAACTCAAACAGCCATGTCTGAGAAAAGGCAATATCTAAACCATTTGGAGGAACTACTTCCAGTACAATCATGTCAACAGATTCTACAGCTTCAACAGATTCTATGGCTTCAAAGGCAGTACAAATACTAATATAAACCAATATCCAACATAATATATATAAATATCCTATTAGTAATTTTGCAATACAAGATTGAATAACCTATCCAAGAACATTGGTTGCATAGTCACGTATTTATAATTTCAAAAACGTGAAAACTGATTCAGTGAATATTATATTATTTTGCAACTGGTCTCTCAATCACTTAGAAGATGGTGAGGCAAATATCAACTAATTACATGCCAGTACAAGTATTCAGCCAGATAAGGTTTTATGTATCCAGTACATTTCTGAGAGATTTTAAATAAGTTATAATTTAGTCTGATGCAGGTAATGTGTAAATAAAAGCAAGCATACTGCAAAGAAAGCAATAGGATGCGGATGAATGAAAATTGTGCTGTTTTTAACTGCTGTTGCTTGAACTGATAATACAACGTGGCAGTCTCATCAAATGTTAACTCAAAGCATCAAACAATACTATTCAGAGGTCTCAAAATTCACAACTGCCTTTTCCTCAATGAAGACAAAAATAGAAGACTCAGCCAAGCACAGACTACCAAAGAACTAACTTGACTTGAGCACTTCAGTAACAAAAACTAGTATCTTCCTAAAAACAGCATTATGAGGAAACAGAATCCATACACTCATTTAAGCTGAAATGAGTCACTGGGTTCTTGGGTGTGAAAGAAATCTTCATTTATTTTACTAGAAAACTTGATGTTAATTATCACCAAATACCAACCAAGTCCCCTATTTAAATACACACAGACTTAAAACCCTAAATTCAGTTGGACAAAAATACTATCGAGAAAAGATTATAGATACCACTAAGTCTTACAGGTACAACATGATACTGTCACAGATACCAGTCCTTTCTTCATTCTAAGGGTTCAAATTTTCTTCTTGCTTTATTAGGTACTTAGCAAAAACTTCACTCACCTACCCAAACATCTTTGAATGTTGCCATTTTCCTGGCTTTTACTTTTTGCACTCAACAGAAAAACTTGTATTTTTATTCACACAAAACGCTGCCATAAATAACTTTTTATAAGGTATTTTCTGTTACAAAGGCTCTATTATTATGAAACTGCAGTGTGCCCCTCCAGAAGGCATGCAAATGCCTAGCTTACTCTTAAGTTCTTATTTGTAGCAAAAGTTGATTCTTCTATATATTTAGAGAAAGTGTCACTTTTCTATTTATAGGACAAAAAAAAATACAACCTACCCTATCCTAAATGTGACTGAGAAGTCATTTCCAACTGCCTCAGCAAGAAACTACTCATCTTTCTGTACAGCCTCTGTCCCTACTTTTCTTTCACCTGCATGTTTTTCATAGGAAGAATTCTAAAAGGGTAATGAAGGGAGACATTCATCTTGCATCAACTAATTCCTCACCCTCCTGTTTCATGCTGCAGGTCAGACATGCTGTTGCTATTTTTCTTTTTACAATCTCAATAACATTTGAAGAGGACTTGAGATGGAAGTAATTTAATAAAACGCATTATAGAATTCAATGGCAGAGCCAGGAGCAATTAGAATAATCTAATATTTTCCATTACAAGACTGTTCTCAGTTACTTATAGTTTTGCCAATCTTTAATTTTTGGGCTTAGATTTTCTGTATCAGGTATGTGATTCAGACAGAAAATATTTTTAGAAAGTTACAGCTGAGACAGTCCAAACACATACTTAACGAAAAATACATTTTACATTATCCATGCCAAAAAACCCAATCAAAACCCCAAAACCCAATCCAAAACAAAACCCAAACTGCTTCACTTAAATTTCTCCAAGATGTGGACAAGAAGACCAGGAAGACATCTGGGAGACAAATTTAGCCAAGTCAGAAACTTCTGGAAAACTGCTTAACTACTAACAAAACTTTGCACTGAGTATGCTTATAATGTAGTTTTTCCAATAGGATAGTCACTGCTGGTGCTCTGTTATTTTCACAGCAGGTCTGATCTGATTGAAAGTTCATGGCTTCTCCACAAAGTTAGGATAAATTTCAGGAAATTTCAGGCCTACAGAACTTTTCTATTCAGGAGCAGCTATAATGTTAGGAAGCAGAAAAACAATTGGAGGACATTTTAAAATTTTGTATATGAGATGCTGGACAGGAATCTATGCAATGGCACAGGGAAACAACACCTGAGAAGACTATACTGCATTACTGCTAAAATGAAATGGCCAAGGAAGAGTAGGAGAATGGGCTTGTAGTCTGAAATACTCCCACTCCTGTGTTTTTAAAGGAAATGCACAATTCCACTGTGTATGAATTAGAAATGTATGTCACTGCATCTTCTCTGAAAACCCACTGCTAACCCTTGGTACCCTTTTCCCTCCCTCCACCGCTGCTGGGGCATCTGCATGACAAAAACCCAAGTGTCTGTTAGCCAAGAGGCCCGTCTTAGGGACCTCAAAGGTCCACATCAACCAGTCACATCTCTGGCAGTACCTATACAAACAATATATCCCCTTCCCTTAATTCCCAGTTACCTGCTCAGGGGTAAAAGAAACAAAAGGGTAAATTGTTAAGAAACAAGGGTTGTGAATTTAAATGCTCACAGTGTCATTTAAGCTCTTCACACAGTGCAACCCACACTGCTGCACATACCTACTTGCAGCAGTCAGTCACATGCTCCTTTTCTCCACTGAGTATCCACTTAGCTCAGCATGCATGACCAACTATGGTGGGAACAAATGAGCAAAGGACAACCTCCTTATGGGCTCCTTCCATGTGAGAACTAAAAAAAAATTAAACAAGGGAGAAAAAACACACATAGGGAAAAGTGTGACAAACAGTAACATCATGGTTACTTTGGAGATTTTAGATCTAAAATCCAAGGGCTTCTGCAAGGCTGAACAACTTATTTCTTGTTTGTTCTTAGAAAAACCTACTTAGAACATCCAGATTGGGCACAATTCAGAGGCCTGAAGGTAAAAGTCCAAGCCCTAAACCCATATCTTTCTATTATATTAAGATATTCTGTCATAATTCTATCTAATTCTGTTCCCACATCTTTCTTTTCACTGCAAACATTTTCTAGCAAATCTATCCATTCTTTTTAAAGAACCAATGAAAAATTACTGCATGCAAAGATCACTCAATTTTTCTGGAAAAATAAGACCAGACCTAGTGCCAAATCTGACTTATTTAATAGTTTCATTGGAAAGTGTATATTAGATAAACACTGTAGCTGGGGCCCAGAGAACTAGTGGAGAAAGCCAAAACATGATAGGACATGACCCTGTGGAATCTGATCTACATTAGCCCTGTGTGGAGCAAGGGTGGTTGGTGGTGGGGGGTGTGCCTGGACCTCCTTGGGCTTCTGCCAACCCAAATGACCCTACGATCCTCTGAAAGCTCCTTCCAAGGCAGGAGGAAAAGTAAAAAGACCAAAAAAATTGCTTCTTTTTCTATGCTCATTTTTTGGAAGACACTTAGAAAACCCAGTTATGCATTCACAACTGTCACACATATTACAGTTTTTTGGGTTTTTTGTTATCAAGCAGCAATTTGCTCTTTAGATTTACAAAGTTTCTCTGAAGATCCTGTTGCAATATTTTATAGAAGCTAAATGGTATGGAAAATTATAGATATTCTCATTGGCTTCACGCTGTTTCTCTTCTTAAGACTCTTTCATCTTTCCCATTAGGTATGAAAAAAAACCCTTTAGGTCCAAAAGTTACTATTAAAACAGCAATTTATTTGCAACTGACAAATTCCTCCCAAATTACAAACAATGCTGGTTTGTTCTTACGGAAATTCCAGTGACCCAGGAAGGAATCTCAAGCATGCCTCACCTCTCTGGTTCTTTCCATTTCCTCTGTGACTTCTGATGTGCTATCTTATACAATTATTATTTCCATTCCAAAGGAAAATATTAGCTTTTATGGGTTCTACAAACAGAAGTGAAATGTGTCAGATTGCTGATGATCTAACAGCGGCTCATTGCTGTTATCACCGCAGAGTACAGTACTCTGCCTTGTAACAGTAGCAATAGCTGGAGCTTTCCCTATGTGGTAAAAGTTGCTGGATTAGTGAAGAAGTCTATCAAATTACCAACAGTTACTATTAATTAATTTAAGATTACACACTGATTAATATACATGTATAACACAATGAAAGTTACTATTTAATCCTGTGCTATGTGACTAGGATTTAAGGTGAAGTTTCTAGCTGGAGAAGCCTTTTCTATGCTCAGAAACCTGCAAACCATCAAGCTATGTACAATGAGACATACTAAAAACCGAAAGTTTAGCAACATTTCGCAGCAAAACGAATTTAATATCCAAGAAACTGTATAAATTTACATAATCAAAACTCTTCTTCCAGGTTTATCAAAACTGATCAACAATGTAATAAAAATCACAAGATATATGCTCCACTAATCTACACCAATCTAAATCACACACTCAAAATGTGCCCAATTCTGTGTATGCATTCTAAAACGCAGCAGAAGAAAGCACTATGCTATCAAAGCAAGCTATAATTAAATGCGCAGCATGTAAGAGGAATTGTACTGTAGGTTAAAAATAAGGGTCTCCAAAAATGCTGAAAGTGTCAACCTTTTTTTAGGCTCAGTGTCTATTCAGCAGATAACTGAAACCAAGACCAAAATGCTACAAAAGACCCAAAGATACCAAATGATCTTTATCAACAAAAAACAGCTCAGCTACTAAATGAAAAAGGAAAGCATGTAAGGGATCTAGCTAACAATACACAACCATGAAATGATCTATTTACACTGCCAGATCTATAAACATTTTCAAGTTGTTTAGGTTTTGGGGTATTTTTAAAATTTGGAGGTAACACAAAACATCTAGTAATTAATGAACATATTGTGCTTAATACATCAATCAATCAATCAATCAGTCAATCTCCTGCCTGCTTGATTACAAGAGGCATTAAAAATACTAGCATATCAGTATCAGAAGCCTGAAAACAGTTTCCATGTTTACCCTTGTTCTTAAAATGGGAATTCAAATGCCTTAAATTTTTAGTGGAAAGTCCCACTACTGACTAAACAATGACACAACACCTGCTCTCCTCTACCCCCTTCATACAAGCTGATTCGCAGTGCTCTGATACCACCCTCAACAAATATTCTTCCACAGATCTAAAACAAGAAATTAAAACACTTTTCTTCTTTTCCCACCTTGCCTTTAAGGTATTTTAATCTGCGAAAAGTTAGCACTTTCTAGACTTTTGTTAATGTGAAGAAAAAGGTTCTCTGACTAAAAAAACCTCTGGTGACTTGCTTCCAAATCAGATTTCTACTGTCCCCTCTCAAGATACCTATTTACATGAAATCTCTTATAGTTTCTCTGCCTGTATAAAATGCAGATGCCACTGCACATCAGGCCTGTGTTTGCCTCTTTGCACAGACAGTCCAAAACAGTTTTCCTGATCTGTTTCAACTTGAAATGTTGTCAATATATGGATTGTCTTGCTTTCTAATTCAGTGAAAAATCTAGTTTTCCATTAGTCTCTGCCTTTCTAATTTTCGATACAGCTTTACTAAATGTAATTATTAAAGGCAGATTCAAGAAAGCAATTACTGAGCTACTGGTTTGTATCTCTGAAGTCTTAATAAGGAACAAGAAGTTGAAGTGACAGAAACACTGCAAAATCTGTAAATTAAAAAAAAAAAAAAAGCAAAACCAAAACACACCAGGTTATGTGCTTACTTTATTATGTACAATACAACAGAGAGAAAAAGAATAGTATGGAAAATTGCTATATGCTTGGGGCAACCACACAACCATTTGTTACCACAAATGAGTTTTAATCTTTTTTATCACTAGGCCATGCATTATAATCTCAAGTATTTCAAAACTACAGCAGAAATAGCTCTAGAAAGAGCCTTACAAATACAGATCCAGAATGGGACTGCAAACAATGGAAAGTGGCATTTCACACCCTTTTTTTTGGGGATTTTCAATGTGTTCTGGAGGTTACACTATTTGGAGGTGTTGTACTGGGCTATTAGATACCTAATCTCACTTGCCAGTATAAGGAATTAAGCCCCCCCCTCAAAAAAAGGGAGACAATTTCATTAGATTGGTCAAAACCTATAAAGCACAGGCAGGTGCCAAGTTGAAGCAGAGCTGTGGAACCCTCTTGCTAGTTTCTAGTGAAATTGAATAATTCTCAAGATTTGAGTCCAGACATAAAAGACTGCATATAGAATATCCTCCTGTGTGTAATGACCTCCTCCACTCCAAAAGTCAATCAGCTCACTTTCTACCCCCCAAAAAGTGGGTAATATCCTGGTCACAATGAATTTAGTTACCAAAGTCCTGCTTAACACCTACACTGTGACATCACTCTGTTTGTTACTATTATTGTATACACACTAATATTGTTTGGCTGTTTTTGTACCAGAAAAAGTGACATTTTGCAAGACCACAATACTGGTTCTGAGTGACTTCATGAGATAAATTAGAAATAAACTCAAAATAATTTTCTTATTTTAAATAAACATCAGCCTACACAGAACTGTCCAGTAGCCTCTCTTTCACAACAATAATTCATAATACACAGTAAATTACCTGAAATATGCTAGCAGAATAAAAATTGATGACTTAGCATCACATACTTTGCACTTCATTGCACTCCTTACAAATTTATAATGGCAGGTGAGCACCTGGTCATTCCCTGTATACAACACAAAGCACCAAAAAATTGTCAATATAAAGAAAAGGTAGAGGTATGATCTGATGTCTGAGAAAAAAGGGAATGCATGTAATTTAGAGTGCTTAACCAAGTTTCATGCCAGTCTCAAGAAACCTGTTCTAAGTGTTCCTGATGAGGACAACTATTATCCAAAAGCCCTGCAGAAAACCCCTTACAGACAGAGGTGATGGAAACCCGATAGCCCAAACTGAGAACTCCAGAAGCCAGTGGGAATTGTGACACCTGCTCTGAATCCAGGCTTTTCAGCTGAGACATCCTGGTATCTATGAACAGTATGGCCAGTGACTGTTGAAGACCCAATCTCCATTACATAAGCTCTGACCTCATGGTACATACCCAAAATCTGACACAGCAGAGGCATAGGCTTTTCTTCATTCAAATTATACTTCAGTGTAGTGGATAAAAACACTAAAGCATGACAACATTATTAAGACAGCAAAGATACTGAAGAATCACAAAAGGGTTTAGGTTGGAAAACAGCATAAAGATCACGTAGTTGTAATTCCTGTACCACAGGCAGAGTCACCTTCCTTCCACCAGCCCAGGTTGCTCAAGGCCCCACTCAATCTGGTCTTGAACACTTCCAGGGACACAGCATTCATAGCTTCTGTCGACAACCTGTTCCAGTACCTTACCATAACCACAATAAAAAAATTCTTACTTATGTCTAATTTAAATCTAATCTACTCTTTTTCAGTTTAATTCCATTGCCCCTTGTTTTATGACTACATACCCTTGTTAAGTCCCTCCTTAGCTTTCTTGTAGGCTCCCCTTAGGTACTGAAATGTTGCTAGAAGGTCACTCCAGAATCTTTTCTTCTCTAGGATGAACAATCTCTGATTGTCCCAGTGTTTCCTCATACAAGTGGTGCTCCATCCCTCTGATCACCTCTGTGTCATTTCCCCGGACTTACACCAACATGCTGGTGTCCTTCAAGTGCTGGGTGCAGCACTGCAGGTGGGGTCTCACTGGAGTGAAGGTACAGACTGTGAACTCCATTACATTCCTGTATGCATATGCACACCATCACACAGAGATAATACTCCCACTTCCTCAGCAGTTTTGCCAGTGGCCAGGAGAGCAAGGTAGAGTGCAAGCTGGTATCAGTGACATTGCTGTTACAAGTAGGCCAGAGCTCAGATCGCCCTGTTAACACATCGGCAGATATTACTTTAAGTTACAAAACCCATAGATTTTTTAGAAACAGATTTTATTTTACTAACGTATTTAGTTTCTCTTCAAAATCATGACTTCCATATTTTGCTTCTTACATAGCATATGTAAGAAATACAGTAAATATAGTAAAGACTTTTATATACATATGTTGTGCTTAGGAAGGATTAAACCAACCCTCAAGATAAAAGGACAAATACCACCCACCTGTCCAAAAAGCTTAGATGTTTATCTACCCTCAATAATCTACTACAGAAACTTCCTCTCAGCACAGAAAACTGTGTTCTGGAATTCATATCGTAAATTTCTTATGGTAAAATAGGAGCAAGTATGTTCCAGAGTGCAAGACTCATAATACAGCAACTATAAACAAAACACTGAATAGTGCTAAACTCTTTCTTCTTCATCTTAACTCCTCACAGTTGATCTTTATTGGAAGCATGAAGTGTATCAAAAAGACTTCAAACTAGAACAAACCCTGCACATTTCAGCTACAATTCCCCACTACAGAATATAACTGTTTTCATAGTAGTATTCTAGTGCCATTTTTGATTTTAACCTTCTTCACAACTGTAAAACAACACAAGCAACCAAAATACATCCAGTTTTTTGATTCTGTAGTGAAATAATGAAGTGAGTTCTCTAATGCTTTGAAAGAGTGTGCTAGCATGAATAGGTATTTTACTCATTGTATGCTGCCTAGAAGAACATTTCTAATATTTACTTATTCTTCCTTCATTTTAGCATCAAGTAGGACCCAAGACTTAGCGCCAAAAGGCAAGAACAAAAATAAAGGTAATTTATAAGTGGGCCATTCTGTTCAGTGCTGTCCTGCAATACAAAAATCCTTTTTACTCTCTTTGGTCTTTTTGAATGATTTGACTTGTACAAGCCAGAATCATTTTGTGGCATGCTTATGGAAAATGAAAAATCTTGTCTGTAGCAATATCAAATCATTTATATACAGCAGACATCGGCTGTCATTTCCGTCTATCCCAGCAGTACACCCCCTCTCACCGTTCTCTCCTTAGTCTAGGTGAGCTGTCAAGTTTCTAGTTTCTGATGTGTATTTACATCATTCAATGACATCTGACAGTAGTGAAAGGCCACAGAAAACTGCTTATTGATCAGAGCAAAACTAGTTGACGGAACAGATGAGGTTGTATCACAGAAATGCAGCCACACTCAGGTGATGACATTTTGCTCCCTTGTATACAAGTGCTTAATGGAATACAACTTCATTATATCATGCCACTAGTGTTTAAAGAATTGCACAGTTCTCATGAGTGTTTTGTCTATGCGGTGATGAGGACAATCTATTTGTACTGGTACCAATATATTACTAACCTATTTTGCTCATGAACACTTGCAAACTACCAGCCAATGTGTCCTGATGAATATAATAAGAGACACTGAAGACTCAATCTTGCCAAAATCTAATTGAGCTGACCTTTTAAAAAAAGATGGAATTACCATTTAGGGAGCCAGATCTACTTGAGATTTAGTTCTGCAGAATACTGTGCTGCTTAGTAAAGACATTTTAAATGACCACTTTTATACTTGGGACTGGTACAGTTTCCCAGTGGAAGTGATAACTCATCATTAGTATTTCAGAGGTTATTATATCAACTTGTATGAGAGTCTTTCAAACTGTATTGATTTAAATGCTGGGGCATTCATGAGCAGCGGCTCTCCATACAAAATGTCCTGCAGCTAAAATATTAATTTTCTTATTTTCATTAACTTCCTTGTTTTGTTATCTTGAACAGAAAACTCATTTTCCACAGAGTAACCTGTCAGGGTATAATTACACTATACAACCATTTCTAACAGAATCTATGTTTGCATTAGCAGTCTAACTAGAAAACTCAGGACAATGTTAGCACTAAGTAAACTGCATTGATTCAAAAAAAGCCA
The DNA here is from genome assembly GCA_013397075.1 of Rhabdornis inornatus. Lineage (NCBI taxonomy): Eukaryota > Metazoa > Chordata > Aves > Passeriformes > Rhabdornithidae > Rhabdornis > Rhabdornis inornatus. The sequence goes on along the minus strand of VWZS01001009.1, from coordinate 296,887 downwards.
GCATGTTACAAGTAGTACCTGAAGGGCATGAAATCATGAAACTTCTAGGGGTACAGCACTAACATCAGAAGAACTTGCTTTCCATTTCATATCTTACAGAAGGCACCAGCAGCAGATTTTTGTTTCCAAGAAAAATTAAAGATGGAGAAAAGATATCGATGGTCCAAAAGTTGCTCTTTACAGTAGGTAAGTGATGCTCAACCTTTCTAAGTTAAGCCTTGCATTCAGGCTAACTGCTTATAAACGAACACAGTCTTCCGATTCAAAACAAAATTATTCACCACCTCAGACACAGAAATTTCTTTCCATTTCAAGAAGAAAGAGATGAAAGGCTCAGTTCTCAGAGGAGGTATTCCCAACACCATTCCAGTTTAGGCAAGCAGCATGAAACCAGAGGTTGACTAAATTCAAATCTCACACAACTAGAGAAATCCAGGCCTTAAAAGAGAAATGCATGTGAATGATGTCTTAATCAAGCAGAATACATTTTCTGCCATTTCATAGCAGAAGCAATATGGACTAATTTGTACAAACTCATTGACAACAATGGAAAAATATGAAAGCAGTCTTGCTAATTTTCAGTCCAGTTTTATCATGAAAACTTCTTTCAGACAATAACAATAATGATTAGATGTTTCTTGTTCTTTTCTTCGTGTTCTTGTAATGCACCTTCTGCAAAAAAACTAGCAGAATCTTGCTTTCAGACTCAAAAAAACTAGGGGTAAACTGAGATTTTCAGAGGTCATCTGCAAGACTGAATCAAGCTACAGGTACAGAGCAATTACTTTTCCCACTCTAATGAAACTTTACAATTCTCACTCCAAAGAGGGGAAAAATTAAGGCAACACAACAGTTACATGATCAAATTTATTTTATTAATTCTGGCAAAACAATGTCCTCAGTTTTTTTGTGGGTTTTTTTGTTTTTTTTTTTTTCTTCTCAGAAGCAGATGAATTATCTCACTGAACTTTAAGAATTTTAATGTGTACTAATTATTTGTGATGGAAAATTTCAGCCCAGAAGCCAGTATTTACAATTATTCACAAAAATGAAACCAAGAACTCATTCACAGCAGTTTTCAAATACATCTTCAACATTTTTCACAGCTAGCTCAGTGTGCATCTAAAAGAAACTGTGTCATCTCAAATGCTATGGTTAGCTGTCACGATTTGTTAGCACATACACAAAACCATGCATATTTAATACGTACAGATCTAAGGGGAAAATGGAAGATAAAGAAACAGTCATTCACTCAATGCATGTGATGCCAAATGTCTAAAAAGCAAACTTTCTTCTTGAAGTTAATGAGAAGGAAAGAGGAAGTACCCCAGACAATGGAAAAGTATAGATAAGATGCTATTTTAGGTGTATTTATGAAACTTATTTAAACCCTGAGGGTTTTTTTAAACAAAGAAAAGAAGTATTCTGTATACTTCTGTAAAATCTTTTACTGCATAAGCTTTTACTCATAAGAACTCAAAATTACTGAGAAGAATAGAAGAGTATCTTTAGACAAGAAGTTGAAGACAAATTACATTTTTTTCCTTCCAAGTCTGGTCTTTGTACTTTGTGCTTATACAGAAAACAGGAAATTCTCTTCATCTCAGTTGTCTGATATGCATAAATATCTGGGCTGAAAGCCTTGACACTGATACTGATGACAGCTGCAATTCCTAACCAATTATAAAAAACAAAAAATCCCTAAGTGAACCTACTTTTAATTTAACCCTGGATCTAAAACTATTTATTTGAAATGTAAAGTATCTGTCTAAAGCACAAGAAACATTTATCTTCATTCAATGAAGTCACCCTGAAAATTAAGAAAACACTATTCAGTATTAATAATTCCCAAAGAATACCTCGGAGTCAGTTCTCTCAGGAAAAATATGAAGCCATACATTTCCACCTTATTAGAACCAGAGCTAAGAGAAATGGAAATAGAGACCGCTGACATAAGGTTGTATAGAGGATGTGCAGAATTTGAAAGTGAATTACGATGAACACACTTCACTCTTTCAGTATTTAGATAATGTAAAACAACTTCACATCTAATAATGTTATTACTTAATTTCTTTTTGATTCAGCTTTTATTTTTCTATGGCAGATCCTAACTGTATCATGCAATGATACAAATGGCTTGTTCATATTTATGGCACCATTTTAATATTACTTGATTTCATTACACAAAAACATATATCACAGGCATTTTTCTCTGTTTTAGATGGCACAGAAGACCTTTTCTTCCCTCTGAATAATTCACAGAAAGCCACATCACTTCAAAAGAACAGAAACTGACTCTTTATGACAGGGATATATGAACTAGGTAAATGCCCAAGCCACTGCTCAGAGCATGCCTGTAGCAGTATCATCACTTCTTCCTGGACAGGCATACTTAGCTAAAACAATGACTTTTCTGTTTTCTTAGTTAAACTCAGTGGAGTTAAAGTCAAAGTCAAAAGAAAAAAACTAATTCTTGGATTCATTATGCATTAGAGGCATCCTTCTTTGTTAGTAAGTAAGTATAGATTGTAGTGCCATAGACTGGTGTCTTATAAAAGGTTCACAATGCACCAAGAACCCAACATTTCTAAAAGAAACCCTGAAAGCCTAAGGAAAACAAATGCATGTAGTCACAAACATTACAATATTTACTATTTTGCAATAATTTACAGTTCTTCCTGTAACTTTGAATTCCAAAGCATGAAACACTACAAGCTGCATCAACCATATTATTACATCTTTCCATTGGAAAACATCACTTAGGAAGGCTCTTTTAAGCAGGGATTCATCTTTCCACTGAAGGCACACCACTCAAAAGGAATCCACATTGAGAACCTATGACAACTTCAGCAGTGTCACTTTTTGACATCTTGTTCAGGATCAGTCTTCTTACTCTGCACCTTGACAAAATTGTCAATCTTTCTTCTGTACAAAGTTGAGTGTACAAGAAGAACTTCTAAAGCCAGTTTACTGACATTTAGTACTGCATGATGTAACTTGTATTTTCACCATCTTTAGGTGGCTTGATTGACCAATTCCCAGTTACATTGCTGCTTGGGCCTTTGAAATCTTTTTCCTTTTAATTTTTTTTGGTACTATTTTTTACTATTTTTTTTTTTAAGTTAAGTTTTAAGCTTTGTATGTTAAATACAAGTATACTTGAAAATGAGAATGAGTTTAAAAAAGGTAAATTGATGCATGTATGATTTAAGAAAAGCCTAAATAGAATCAAAATTTAAAATGTATCTACAGAAAAGCAGTACATAGACAAAAAGGAATCACATGTTTAAAAGAAACCGTAGAAATACTGTTTCAGTCAATAAAGTGGTAAAATATTTTTATCTTCTCAGATCTTATAACCTGTTCCCTTTATCTGGTCTGAACACAAAAATCTGGTGATTTTGTCAATACTCTTTTAAAAACATTTTTTTAATATATTTTGAAGAGAGTCCATCTTTTCGCTATGGATGAAGAAGCAAAGGAATGGTTTGGCTGTTTTTTTTCTGTTATCTCATTCACCAGATTGCTGTGTGAAATATAGTTCGATATGTTGATATTTGTCATATTCCTAATTCATATTAAACCCCTGAACTCTCTTTATTTCATCAGACTTTTTTCATTCTAACTCCAAATAGATAGCTTTCTTCAAGAAAAAGGCTCAAAAATTAATACAAGTAATCGCTGATACAACCAATTATTCTAACCAAATACTTCCTTAAAAAAAAACAACACAAAAAACCCACAAAACCCTATAATCTCCCAATTATCACTACTCATTTATCATTAACCATTAGAATAAATAATCTATGGGTCATGTTAAGTAATGTGCTGTGGTAAGTATTAGCATTACCTAACTGAAGTTATTGATCTCTGTGCTATCCTGTTAGCAACAATACTGTAAAGCTACTGTAGAATTTTGCTACATGCATCAGTTAAAGAGGTGGAAATACTTCCACGTTCACTCTCCTGAAGTTATGATAAACATAATAAAACATAATAAAGCATTTGAAACTAATTTGAAATTAATTTTGGTGGGGATCTGGAGTTAGACAAGCAGCCATGTTATGGTACATTGGGCCAAAAGGAATCATGCTTGATCCCCACTACTACCTCTAAATACTCAGTAGAAGAGAGACATGAAATTCCTGGGGTAGGCCAACAGAGGGCTTCAAAGGTTTTTAGGGGACTGGAGAATCTCTACAACGAGGAAGGCTGAGGGAGCTCGGACTGTTTGGCATTGATAAGAGACAGCTAAGAAGGGACCTCATCAATGTCAATGAGTATCTGAAGGAAGGGTGCCAAGAGGATGGATCCAGGCTCTGCTCAGTGGTGCCAAGCAACAGAATGAGGTAATGGGCAGAAACTGATGCACTGGAAGTTCCACCTGAACATGTGGAAGAACTTCACTGTGAGAGTGACTGAACCCTGGAAAAATTGCCCAGAGAGGTTTTGGAGTCTCTCTCACTGCAGGGAGACATTCCTCACATTCAAAAGCCATCTGGACACAATTCTGAATAATATACTCTATGGGACCTTCCTTGAACAGGGATATTGGCCAAAGTGACCTCCAGTGGTCCCTTCCAATCTTAAACATTCTCTGATTCTCTGAAAAGGAGAGCAAACTTTTCTGCCAAAGATCAGTTTCGGAGAAATAAGGGCTACACATAAATGCATTAAAATATGTTAGGCTTAGATGACCAGAACAACCAGTATACCTGGGGGCGGAGAGAATAAAGAAAAGCTATTATTCACTTAAGCCATAATGACTTCACTGGAAACGCAGAGAAAAAATATTCCAAGACGAAAAAACAAGCAGTTTCACTAATAAAAAAACACTAAAGTTAAATAAATTTTGTGAACTCAGGTAATGTTTCCTGGAAACATGCTAATAGTTTTTATGTTACAGGATTACAAGATTTGTTATTCCCTTCCAATTAAAAACGCAGAATAGTAATTCGAAGATATTCCTCTGCTTTTAAGAAACCAATTTTTGGACTACTTAAAGAAAATAAAAAGTTAATGAAAAGAAGAAACTATACTCTTTACTATAATAAAAAATTACCAGCATAAATAGAATTTCAACCACTTAAAAAATGGAGACACACAGACTTGAGATGATTTTTCGTTTTCTTGTCAAAGTGCAATGTATGCAAAAGTGATCAGCACAAGTTTTCAGATACCGCTATCAATCAAATTAAGCAAATCTCATCAGGCACAGAAAAACAAGCAAATGCTGCTCCTTACTACCTTGCTATTACTTTTTCTGCTCCCATCTGCTCTTGTGCCAGTATTACTGAAATTAATCACTTTATCCTTACAGGCAGCCTCTGAAGCAAAGATCATGAATATCGCAAATACATTCTTTCTCTTTACCTCTATTTCACCTGACTCCACATGATTATCCACACTTTTCTGAAGTAAACTACCAGATCGCTGTGACTTGCCTGAGTCAGAAACTGAACTCTCAGGTCCTGGATTTCAGCTAAGCCACCAGACTGGAGTGATTTTTGCTGGGCTTTTCCCACAGACCACTCACAATGAAGAGTCTCCATGGCTTCCAACACTTCTGAAATAAAACCTGAGCTCCTGCACACAACTGTAGCACAGAAAAACACAAGTACATAAACTACTGCAATAAGTGTGGAAGAGGAGGTCATGGAAAGGATAGGAATATAAATAGCATAGCTAGTTCCATCAAAATGTTCAATGCATCCCTCACTAAGAAATCTCAGTAAAGAAAGTCTTACAAAGTACAAATCTCAGTCTTTACTTTAAAACTGGATAAATGCCCCATTTAAGAAAGGATTATGTCCTTTCACAAGCATTAAGATGCTTTCAGCTTTCTTCAATCTTATATGGAAAACATTTTAAACCCTAAGATATAGATTTTAAAAGAGAGCAGGAGGGAAAGATATATTTCACAACACTGCCACTACAGAAAAACTGGAAACAGATGGATCTTATATATTGGTTTGAAATGATCACATTGATCATCAACCAGTTGCATGATTAACTGCCTGACTTAGAAGACAAAGATATCTTCACCCATCTATTTCATTTAACAGATGCACACATGCTTCTGGTAGAGTTTAAAAAATGTCCTTAAAGTTTGGCTTTGAGAGAAATGGAAGAATACATTATTGAAGCATTTATGTGGCACACTGACCTGCCTTGCCAGACTTTCCAGCCTCTTTTATTGAGTTAGGGCATGGAAATACAGTGATGCCAACCAGAATCCCTTTCTCTTCAGCACACCCTCTTTCAACAAACCGTGAAGACTCTCTCAAAGACTCTTCTGAAACTGTATCATTAGATATCCAGTCTGTGATAGCCATCCTTCACAGTTAGCTTATAAAATGTTAACTATCGTACATGCTTTGAACAGATACTCCCAAGTCAAAGAAAAAACAGTAATTTAATAAACAATGAGTAGAATTCTTCCCTAGGATTTCTTCAAGTGTACTAGCATATGCAATTAAAAAGAGTAATTAAAATTACCAACATGTTCCCTAAAGTCAATGCATAGAGTGACCCCTACTGGTCTGTTAGGCACCCCAGCAAAGATACAAACCGACAAAAGCCATCACTCCAAGGACTGAACCTGAGCTAACTTACACGGACAGCCCTCAGGCTGAGCACACATATCTTATCCAAGCTACAGAATAACTAATACTAACTTAGTAAAGGCAAAAATCCTCCAGTGCTTGCCTTTTAAACCTTAATTCCTCATTATAAAGACTGAAAATTATCAAGTAAATGACTTGTAAAGAACACTAAGTATCAATAGCTGAAAACCATATTATTATCAAGAATTTTAATTAAAGGAGAAAAGGCAACTGAAAGACTACCCAGTAAAACCAAACTTTAGTGTTCTAGATGTTTCTAAATGAGAAAAATGTATACTTCCAGTATATTCACAATTGAACATGAATGGGAATTACAAGCCCCCATGATTCATATTTGGCTTCTACTCTTTATTTTATACATAAAAAGCAAGTCACAAGAGCATTTAATTATTTGTCTCAATACTGTCTGCTTAAATGCCCAACTAATAGGTGAGGTAATCAATAGTGCTCCATAACACAAACAATTTATCACCTAATACATTATTTTATTATTTTAATGCTGTAGGAGAACCTATTGAAGATCTTAGCACTAATATGAGTACAGGAAAATAAAAGAAAGGCATGGCTGTTCATTTGAAGTGCTGAATGCTCTCTTGTATTTATATATATTAAACACACATACACATACTTGGATCAGAACCCAGCTAGAATTAAGAACAAGGAAACAGCAAAATTAAGCTAAGTGTCTTCATCTAGGAGTAATCCCAACAACCTAGTAAGACAAAACAGTGCTGATTCCCTCTTCTGAGGAAAACCTTGCTTAGAAAGCTTAAGCAATTGCTCTGCTTCAAAATTTCTGCTAATTAAAAAGGAATATTTTGTAGTGACTGCAAGTTTCCATTGCATCTAAACTAAGTCAGTCAAATGTTGCTCAATATGTGCTCATACTGGGAGCTTACAAAAAAGGCTGCTCAGGAGTAGCTGAGTTAGCCTCCAGGTCCAGAGGCAAAAACTGGACCTCCGGCTGTTTCGATGGCCACCAGCAGGCTGACTCTGCACCCTGGGTCTTACTTCTGACCACTAGTCAAGCTGTTGAAGCAAATAATTATAGCCACAAGTTATTTTTAAAACGCATTCAACCGGTTCTAGCTTAGTACACCAGATCCCTAGAGCCTTCAACAGGAGCTCAGCATTTAAGAGAGATTTTATTTTTGGGAGCCATGTTTAAATATTTACAATGTTACACAAAGGAGAATAAAAAGAATAAAAAAGGAACCAACAGTGACATGCTATAAAACATTTAAGAAGCCTGTAACTCAGCTATTTTTTTCCCCAAACTATACAGTGAACTTTTCTATTGTTTTCACTGAAATACTGAGTACTACAACATCCACTGTTAAGAATAAATTTAGACATTATTCCATCAAAAGAAATACAACAAAACCATTGAGGTTAAAAGACAAGAACTCCAAAGTCAAAGAATTCAAGAAATAATCCTGGCCATTTAATCAATCCCATTGGGTTTACCTCAAGTAATAATTAAAAACTTACTACTCAAGATCTTTGCATTATTCATCGAGCAAGCGTTCTACCATTGTTGTGGTTGGTCTTGCTCATGTTTGATCCCAGGCCTTTTAAGTGCCCTCCAAACACAAAACTGAGCCAAGCTGAGTGGTGCAGTTCATTTGCTGAAGAGAAGGGATGTCATCCAGAGGGACTTTGACAGGCTTGACAAGTGAGCCCACACGAACGTCATGAAATTCAACACAGCCAAGAGCAAACATGGGTTTGGTTAACCCTCAGTATCAACACAGGCTGGAGAATGAACGGGTTGAGAGCAGTCCGGCAGAAAAGGATTTGGGCTACTGGTGAATGAAAAGTTGGGCAAGACTCAGCAACGTGTGCTCATAGCCCAGAAAGCCAATTGCATCGGCATCAAAAGCAACATGGTCAGCAGGAAGGAGAAGGAGATTCTCCCTCTCTGCTCTGGTGAGATTCCACCTGAAGTGCTTGGATCCTAAGTGACATGAAAGACATGGATTTGTTGGAGCAAGTCCAGCAAAGAGACACAGAACTGACCAGAGGGCTGAAATATCCTTACTGTGAAGAGTTGTAAAGGAAAAGAGTTGTGGTTGTTCAGCGAGTTGTGGCTGTACAGCCCAAGACTAAAAGGCTCCAGGGAGATTGTTTTGTGGCCTTTCAATATATAATGGGAGCTCACAGGGAAGATAGAGACAGGATAATTTTTACCAAGGTTTGTAGTGACAGGACAAGTGGCAACATTAAGTCAATTTAAGAGTGTAGATTTAGATTGGAAACAAGGAAGAATTTTTTTATTATGACGGTGGTGAGACACTGGAACAGGTTACCCCAAGAGGCTGTGATATAATGAAAGGTGTCCCTGCCTGTGGTAAAGAGTTGGATTAGATGATTTTTAAATCTAATTTTTCCAATCCAAACCATTTCGTGACTCTGTGCAAGAACACATTTTACATTTCCAAACTGTCTATACCAGAAAAGGGCCCTAAGTCTATTGGGTATCTCAACACTCTCTCTGGGGTAGTAGAAAGTAGTGCAATGCCAAAAGCTATTGCCGAGCCAGCTTCAGTACCAAACATACTACTATGACAGAAGGCTATCTGATTGAACTACAGCTTTTACCTGTTTTAGTTTCAAAATCCTGATCTCTGTACAGAAGTGCAAAACCATGGTTTGACTGCATGGGTACAAAACCAAATTTGGCTGATGTGGGGATTTCCCTCCTCAGCTCCTTTTCTGAGTATGCTTTCGTGGCACCTCGTCTCATCTGCTCTCCACTAGCAGCTGAGCAGTCCATGCATGCACAGAGCCTTCAGGTTAAAAACACCCAGAAGGAGGTTAGCCAGTAACCAAGTTAAATCTTGTGTCTCCAGTGCTTGCAGGATCCAGCGCTGGGGCCACTGGAAGGCTGACAGTCAATATATGCCAACCATAAAATAGCTTACCTGGCTACAAACTTGCATTCTCTGGGGAATGATAAATCAGTTCATTAGTTCTCAACGCTCTTCTGCAAGTCTGCTAATAATTTGTAAACTGAATCATGTTTTACTGTCTACAAACAAGAAATTAAAAATTTTTGTAATGTAGGAGGTAAAATTGCTTTACAACTGGGGACTGAGTAAATGTCAACTCGTGTTGCCTACTTATCATGCTGCCCAGCATAACCTCACCCTGCTATCTTGAGAAGTATAGAAATAACCTATTTGAGCTATGAGGAGTANAAAATCACTGCAATCATATTGCTTGTCAGTGGCCATGATTCTTGCATACTAGGGATATTTAAAACACTTAGCATCAAACTCCCGACCAATGACAGACGGCAGTGAAATATGAGAGGTTTCTATTTAGTGTTCAGGACCGTGGAACATCACCATACTGCTGCGCATCCAGTATTTTCCACCAAGCCTTCTGTTTTAAGGTACTCTTCTTGCTGAAACTGCAGAAGATTTTTTTGATGATCTCCATGGTGTGAAGGGTAAAAAGCTACATCTAACGATGGGCAATAAATGGATTACATACATCAAGAATGAAGGGAAGCTGAACTATCTGTGTAGCTAAGAGTAGCAAGACAGAACTAGAATGGCAAGTGACAGAGCACTATTCTTTGGCATTGTTCTGTCTTTGACTTCTGGCAAGGCACATGATCACATCATAGAATGGATCATAGCAGTGCCTAACAAAAAGCACATGTAAACAAGCAAACAAGAACTCACTACTGAGAGTCATCACATCATGCCTCCTGCACCAGGGCAAAGACAAGGTCTGTATTACCAGCGAACGTGCAAGAAACATCAGGGAATGGAGACAATGCTGATGTTTGAGCAAACACTGACAAAGCAGCAATTCTTCCCACAAAACTAAAAATACGTACATAATTCATTAATCAAATGCAAGACTAGGTAATACCTACAGAAGTTCTGCAGATAAGGTATGTAATTTGGCAAAAAATTGTTCCCTGCAAATCCCTCTGAAATAATCTTTTAAAAATACAATTTTTCATCAGCTCCTGAAAATACTCAGGAGTAAATGGCACAAATTGCTTGCTCTTCTGTTACTTCTGTCATTTAGTAAATCTGAAGAGCCTTCGAACTTGTACATCTATCTTGTAGTCTATCTTAATGCCCTTCAGATGAGACAGGATTGAGGTGAAATGTATCTGTGAGCAGAACTGGGATTAGAGACTCACACTTCTGATGGGACAGCTAACCCTCCTTCCCCCGCACTGCTTTCTGCTTCACAGCTAAGCCACCAATCTAGTCACCTCTTAAAATGCCACACAATTTAAACACTTAAAAATACTTTCATTTTGTGGCAAATACCACACACAGGAAGAGGCATACTGACTGAAGTAAGAGTAGCACTGAATTTTTGCAGCTTCTTGACTAGCTTATAGAGGGAGATGTCAGCCCTGATGTTCTGCACCTCCCTTCATTGCTGTGTACATTTACAGTTATGGAACCAGACACATGCAGTCCAATTCTGAAGCACTAAACAGGATACATACCAAACACAAATGCTTTACAGAATAATATTAGCTAAAAATGGGGAAAAAAATGAGAATTTTTACCTCCCAGGAATATCTTTAAGAAGGCTTACCAGGGCAAATTAATAAATTACATTTTTTTTCTCTTGTATGAAAAAACAGAGTTGGAGAAGCTCATGATCATTTCAGCAACTGTTCCATTATGAGACGCCTCTACATTTCCCAGGAGAAGAGAAAGAACTACTCTGTGTGGACTCTTAATTAAGAGTTTTTTAAAGCCACAGAATTTGTAACAGATAAAAGATTAGGGGACAGATACAAACAAAAATTTTGAAATCATGCAAAGGATGACAGCAAAGTGTCAAGGGGGGGCTCAAAACAGGAGCTCCATGTTTCTTGGAGTTACCTGACTCTTCCTGCTGTCTCCAGGCAGGACCAACCGTACTTCTTACTCTTGATGGAAACTTCTAAGCTTCATACAGACAAAGCTTCCATACCCTGAAGTGTTCTGGTGCTGCAGTATATTTAGGATTCAGCACCATTTCATAACTATCCCTGTACTTCTGGTGGATAGGACAGATAACTGCACAGAATAAGACCACAACTGCCAATACACAGACCAACTGTCTCTGTTATTCAACAGCTTTTTGTTGCTGGGGATTGCCATGCGGTTCTTACCCACTACTTTGTTTCCAATCTAAAGAGCTCCTGATCTAAAGAGCTCCTTCACATTGATCAGAGATCCAGAAAGCAATGTAACTTGTTGTATGTGCTTCTACATCACCTTCTTTTGTCTACACTTTTTTTCATGCACTCCCATGTTTCTTAGCATGCAGTACCTAAACCCGGACACAGTACTCCACACTTAAAATACACTCCACATCACTGACCTTTTTGTTACACTCATCTTTTGAAACACCAGCAGGCATCTGCCTTGTGGTATGGCCATCTTGCGATGCATGATAACTCCCAGATCCTTTCAGGAACATCTGTTGCTTAATCTTTTGGATGTTACTCCATGTAACTGATTATTTTTTGATAAATACAACACTTGCCACCAGTTCCTATTGAGTTAGCACCCCATTTTCCCTCCTTAAACAAACTTTCCAACTTATCAAAATTATTTTAAACTCTCCTCTTGCTCTCCAGCATGTTCATAGTCACTTCCACCCTGGTGTAGATGGCAAATTTAAATAAGGACATTCTCATTCCATCATCAACATCACTAAAACATCAAGTCATACCGGAACTCAAACACACCCTTCAGCAATACAACCCAATAAATCCTTCCAATGTTGATATATGCATGTGCTTCTGTGTATCTGCACCCACAAACATGTGTGTATGCATGCTCATCTCAGTTCTGCCCCATCTAAATATAAGGATATTATGCTGACCACAGTACTTTGTTGGTTTGGATATTGGCGTAGGGGCAACTGATTTAGGTTGCCTGCTGTACAAAGCCTGTGATAACAGCATGCTCACTGGATTTAACTAACTTGTACTCTACACAACTACCCCTAGGAAATCAGGTAGAGATGTTTTACTGATGCACAAGTAGCAAAGCCTAGCACATTGTAAAAATCTACATTGTTTTGAGAAGTCATCCCACAAAAAACCCCACCAAGAAATAAAAGCAAACCATGCTTCCAAAAGTTAGCATTAAGCTTAAAAAGAAACATTACTTTCTTCTTATGTGTAATATTAAACAGTGACTTCTGGACATAACACAGAATTACTCTGATTAAAACAACACTATTTTTCTGGACATATTTAGGAAAATATGTTCAGAAAAGAAAAAAATGCAGGCTCATTATAAAAATTTGCTTAGCTATGCAAAGCTGCTAAGCAAATGTGAAAGCTGCTGCAGGAAAGAAAGCGGCAGACTTGCAGAGACTTGCTAGCAGGGTGCTCAGAGTTACACTGCTGTCAAAATTCCCCAGGTAAACATAAAAAGAAACAGTTTGTGCTGAAACATTTTTATAAATTCCTCAGAGATACCTTAAATATTAATAAGAACATATTTTAAAACAGTTTTTAAAATATTAAGGCATGTGCATGTACACTGTATTAATGTAAGATTGAATAAAATCTGTTCTTTCCACAAGATGCACTTCAAGGTGTGGTTTTTGGGTTTTTTTTGGGTTTTTATTGTTTTTTGTTTTTGGGGTTTTTTTCTTGGTTTGTTTGGGTTTTTTAATTGGAATTTTTTGTTTTTGTTTTGTCTTGTTGTCTTTTTGCTGTTGCTGTTGTTGTATCTCCAGAGAAATCCTTGTTAACTCAAACTAACATGTTCAAAATAACAAAATCCAATGATCTGGCAGTTTTTAAGAACCGATTACTGACATGGTTTTGAATGTTTCTTAGATGAAATCACTAACTAACACCTTCACATTAATCGATTGGTGTCAGCAGAATTCTGGAGAGCTATGCTGCAGGCTCCAACACCAAAGTAGTAATCAATTAAGGAAGTCAGTTGAAAAAAATGATGCAAAGATCAGAGTTGTCAATGGCAAAATAATCTCATCTCAGTGGTGTCAGAGTAAAAAAATGCCATATACTTCCTCCATAGTGTAAGAAAACAATTCCAAACCAAGATTTAGTAATCAAATCATTGTCAAATAAATATATCAATTAAAATCTATAGAGAAGTTCTTCAGGAATCTATCTTTTAGGCTATATTTATGTAATTTTATAAAAGATACATGTTAGAATAAATTGCACAACCCTTTTAATTTTTTTTTACGGTATTATATAACATACTTGCTAAAAACCCAGGGATTTTTATTTAGAAAGTATTAATACTTCAAACAAACGATAAAAAGGTAAACACCAAGACAATATATATCCAGTTTACTTCTTGGAAACTAATTAAAATTTTTACATATTTTACACCCTTTTTCAATAGAGACAAAAAAGCCACTGCTTTTCTGTTGTTATCTCTCATCCATAAATAACTCTGAAGCACAAATAACACTGCTTTGGTGAGCTGCTAAGTTCTTGGACCTGCTGAGTTAGCAAGGATGTCCATAGCGGGGTGTTGAGAAGGGCAGTGTTAAGTACTATTCAAAATAGGGTTCTCATTTCTCCATACTCTTTGTTTGGCTATCACCATCATGACGGCTTCCACCAAACTGCATGCCATAGAAAGCTACCTAACACAATCTGTAGTGCATGCTTTACCTTCCACAAGCAAACCATCAGAATCTATTAGAATTACTTTACGCCGATAGCAATAGAGACATGACAAATCACAGGCCAAGAGTCAGATACCAAAGAATGCGTCTCAGGGCATTGGGGCCAGGCCCATTTGCAAGCAAATGATATTGTGCGAAGCTGGCATGCTCAGTGCATGACAAACTGATGCAATTTCAGTACTGTCGGAGAAGCTGGGCGAGATTTCTCTGATGCTGGCTATGGTTAGTGTACAGAATTGTGCAGAGTTCCCAGATTTGAATCGCTTGGGGCCTGAAAGGGCTTCACTTGACAAGCCACAAATAATTACACTACACTCTTTCTATTGTACTCTATTACTTTGCCTCTTATCTCTAGGCTTTGAACACTCATGAACAAGCAAGGTCGCTTCTATTTTGACCATGATGCAACAAAACATTGTTCTTTTGTGATATGATAAATAAAACACAGTCCTGCGGACTAAACATTTTTATCAGGTCCATTTTCCACTTCTATAAGCAACAACAACTTTGGGAGCTTGTTAGAAGAGTGGAGGTTGGAAATAACCATGCAGGCAAGTTCATGAGCTTTTCACTTAGGAGTGTGATACAGATATCTCGTTATTGTAAAAACTCATTTGAGCAATAGGGCATTAAGTTCTTAGCCCGTAACAGATAACAGTTGTATCTGTGATTACTTTAAGCAGGTTTTTACCCCCTTTCAAATCAGCAATTTTTGACAATTTAGTAGGAAAAAATAGCTTTGAATGTGCAGCACGTTACCATTTCTTTCCTAGACACCAAACACACTTCAAAAGCAACATTTTCTTTATCAGTTCACAAAACATATTATTTAAATACTTAGTCAATTTGGAAAGTTTTGTGTTAGTGGTATTATCCCGGCCACTACATTCAAGGAGAATAATGCTAATATTCACAATTTATTTATTAAAAAAAAAAAAAAAAAAGCAATGACTTTAATGGTTGAAGTAGCAAACTTCTAGTCATCTTTTCTTAGCTTACAGAACAATTTATTTCAGATGAAATTTCCTTCTTTCTCCCACTGGCTAGACAAAAAAATCGCTCTTTTAATTTAGAGTTCTATATTGTGAACCAGATGGTACTAAGTTTTTTCACTCTTAAAACTATGTTTAGAGGTTTTCTAGAGCTGCAATTAGATACAAACCAGGAAAGGAAAAATTCAAATATGAAGACTAAATGCACATAGAGAAATAATTATTCTTACAAGAACCTTCAAACTGTTTCTGATCCCCACTATCACATTCTCCCTATTTTCCAGATAAATACATAGTAGCAAGTAGGTAACAAAAGATAAAATGTTAAAAGATCTCTTGGCCACAAGGGCTGAACTTTTAACGAAGTATACTTAACTTCTAATTCAGGCCAACATAAGGACTGGGTAATTCAAGAGAAGAAAATTACTATCTAAAATAACACTCTCATCAAGCTCTTGCTGAATTGTTTTAAAAGACACATAAAAATCTCCCTCTTCTCAAATGGCAATAGGAATTCACGGCAAAAGTTGGATGTCCGATATTGAAACATTTCTGACAAGGGAAGGCAAAACCAAAATTAGGAACACATTTTGATAGAGAGGACAAATATGAAAAGGAAATTTTAAATAAAAAACCCTAACAAAACCCACAAAAAAAACCCCAAAAAACGAAACACCAAAAAAAAATCCACCCCAAACTCAGCTATACTTCAGAATCTACTTGAGCTTTCTAGTCACCATGTCAGAGGCAATGGCACAAGGACGCTCTTCCTCCCAACCACACAGTCACATCCACATTCTGAGCAGTCAGCAAAAGGAAAGGCCTTTGGTGTTTTCTATTCCGCACCAAAAATAGATGTTCTCAGTAATTACTGACTTTCTGTGCTCCCTCACTAGAACATAAACCCAGAAGGGAGGTCTTCGGCTTTCAATGAGAGAATGAATCTCTAATCAGAAATCAGTTTTCAAATCTTGTTTGTAAGAATGAAACATTTTGAAGTTTGAAGAAGTATGCCATCACAGGAGATGTTTCTTATAATTTGGAACAAATCAGAAAAATAATAGGCTAATATGTTTTCTGATTCTATAATGGCATAACTTCTAAATCCAATGTTGATGTCCATTTTTTCCCAAATATCCATTTCTTCACATATTTAAAGCAAAACTAATATTTTTATTACATTCCCTGCCATTACCATAAATTTACTAGTCCATTAATTTATTATTAAACTTAAGACATACTACTTTTTTTTTTCCTCCATATCTTATAAGAACAAGAAAGTCAGATTGTAATTACCATCACAGCTCAAGTGCAAAGAAGACACATGATCAGGGAGTCCTATTCCTGGTAAGAGCTTGATTACCCAATAAAGAGTAGAGAAGGGAATCTACACACAAAGAAAGAGTCCTGTGCAAAACCAGAAGTAGAGGCAGTTAGCCGTATTTCTCAACACATATGGTCCTTTTCCATAAAAGCAGTGTATTGTAATCAGCACAGACTTGCTGTTGAACAATTGATTATTTCATTACCAATCAAGACTTTGTTTATACTTTTGTAAAAGATCATAAGGAAAGCTTTAAATTTTACTGTTTTCCAATGTGAAAATACTGTAGCACTTGAATGCCTCCTGCTCTGGTACAAAAAGGGGTTCCATTTATTAAAAATTAATCAATTACAGGAGAGACAAGAAATATAAAAAATAAAATAATGATCAGTAATTCTTATCTTACCATTTTCAAGGCAGCCTAGTGGAACAGAAGACTTTCACAGAAGTTTTATACTGTTTTCACTCCATCAAAGAATTAAGTACTCAAATAGTAAGAATATCTTTTTGGATATGCAATGCTTTTCACAGCATCTCATCCGGAAACAACTATTATCAAGTGTAGGCAGCCCCTTTCAAGAGTGACTTTTGAAACTCCGTGTAGCACATACATTATTCCGTAACTGTCTCATAGAGGCCCTGGACTTAACCAGGACCCACAAACACTGTGATAATTAAATAAATAACATACTAGATGGAGGTCGCAGTGGAGGTTTGGCTGTCACTTCTCATAAATTGCTTACCATAGTAAGTACCCTACACTGAGGGCAAATTCAACATCCAAAATTATCTTTTCAGATTTCCTATTTATACGCTCCTAGAACCAAAAGTTTTTTTGAGTGAGAGGTGGAGCTCTCATGGCACCAACAGAAGAGGATGGAGAAGAAACATTCTTTTGTTTCAAACCTGGCATGGACTTGGTGCTCCTTACTCATGGTATGCTCCTTCTGTCTCATCTTATTTCGATGCCTGAAAGTATGCATTGATTGTTGTGCCCCAAATGCTTTATTAAAAAAAACAAACAAACAAACAAACAAAAAACCTTGCAACATTTTTTGGTTTATGAAATATGAAATTTGTAGCACAATATATAGGTGAAATATTAATTTTAAAATGACTGTTCACAGGAAGAAGGTATTCATGCTCTAGCTGCAAGACTTATCACCATGACATCTCAGAATAAATTTATTAACAGGCTACATACACTTCTTCTTTCATTTTCTATTAAAAATATAATGCCACTTTAAAAGCGAATGACAACACTTCTGTTTTGTTTTTAAAATCCCCTCACAGAATGCTCTCCAAAATGCTATTTTAGTCTTCCCCAAGCCACAAAAATGTCAGGCTTATAGAAAACTGAAAATGAAAAGTTGATACAAGTCCTCATATAATTCCTGTAAACACAAAAAAAAATAATGGCTACTGATACCAAAAGTATTCAGAATATGGTGACTTGAAAGCCTGCATTAGCACACTTCCATGGTGCATACCTAAACCAAGTATTTCCACTGTACCCAAATGCAGCACTGAAGTTTATCCCACCAAGCACTCCGCACAGAAGCACCTCTTAGGTGTCACACTTAAGATAACTTAAATTCCAAGATAACTTAATAAATGCCATAACAATGGTGACTAATTATCAATTAAACCTGGAATTAATTATATCTATGCTAGATGGTGCTAAAAAATCAAAGACCAATTAGAACTGCTCTGCAGTAAGAAAAAGGGAGAAATCTTTTCCATCTTCCCTCATGTTGCATTTTAAAGCCTGGTGTACTCTCACTCCTGGCTAGTGAAGAATGTACATATGTTTAACACAATCTTTGTGGACAAGATTTTACAATTATCATGACCTGATGCTATCTGGAAACATCACCAGGAACAGTTAAGCATGAATCCTCTGATGAAATAATTCCACTGATAGTATTGCATTACTAACAAAATTTTGTCACCAATACCTCCTAGAGATACAATGGAATACAAATATATCTTTATTGTGATCCATGTCTGAATGTCCTGCTACCTCCAATCTTTCTGAAAATGTAAATTCCTCATTAAAATTGCAAACCAATAGATAATGGGAGACGAATGGATAATGGATGCTTTGCAGTTGTAGTGTACTGATAGATTGTGTCAACTTTTGTTCTTTCAGATAGAAAATTGATAGAGGGAATCATGATGCTGCTTCTCTACTCAGCTGTCGACCCTACCATCACAAATAAAGCAAAAGGTATTTCCTGCTCAGAGAAATCTTACATGGCCCTTTCCAATAAGATTCCATGACTCTGAATCAGGGGATTCACAGCAATTGGAGATCACTGGAGCTATATGTCTCCGTCTGATCTGCCCACAGCTCTAACTGTCCTTTGTGTACAAATTCAGCCAGTTTTCACTTTGGTTTTACCTGTATTTAGTTTGTGCCTTAGCTGCCATTGCGTGCACTGCAAAATTCTTTGTGTCTTCAAGTTCCCACAGCAAACTGTGGAAACTGTGTCTTCAGTTTCCACAGACCAAGTGGTCAGTTTCACATCACTGACAAAGTCTGTCATACAGGATAACTGACTGGAGGAAAGAAACTGAATCATCACTGCTGACAAATGCACAAGTTACTCACTTTAAAAAAAAAAAGAAAAGAATTATTTTTAGTAACTGCAATCTGTCTCAAATTGCCAAGTCTTTTTCCTCCCTAACACATGCACCTTCATTGGAACATCAAACCCACCAAAACAGCATTTTTCTGACATTACAGAAACACTGATATCTGTCAAATTATTGTCTCTACCGTCCCTGCAGGAGAGAAATGCATCAGCACAGATCTAATCTGACTCCCTTTTAGAGCAACCAGGACACTTGAAAACCCTCTATGAAGACAGTAAGACTGTAAAAAACTCTAATTAGATCTAACAGATTGAATACTTCCGTTTAACTTTCTTGAACTTGGAGTAACTGGTGTGTCACTGATTTCAACAGTACTTGTGACACAAGGTTAATACATGGTGAGCTTACAAAAGCCCAACTGGTAAGCAAGTAGTCTTCACACTGGCAGATTTCATACTCAAAATCTGTTCAGATTTTTAAAAACTACCAAGTTTACACAGTACAGAAAAGTTAAAGTGAAAGGGCTAGAACCATAATACTTGGAATACTTTACACAAACTCATAATTACTCCCTCCATACTTCGTAATTAAAAAACTTATAAATATTACTCCTTAATAGCTTGCTATTGTGGCTTATTCTAGGTCTTCATGGAAGAACAACTAAAAACCTCCCTTTTTGACCCTATGTACATTTATTTTAACAGTAAAGAGTGTTAAAATACATACTCTATATCAAACTTTAGATCCTTGTGGTTTTATACTTCCATTGAGAGAAGCACCGCCGTGTAATTAAACTGCTGTTTCTATGGAGGTAAAGCCAATGGATTTTCAAAAAACCCACATTCGTTTATGATCTTACATGTCAGATCTTGCTCCTACATTTGCAACTCCAGGAGCAATTTGGAAAGTAGTATTGGAAGTATTAATTAAAAATGCAGTAAGCACTTGTGTCAGTCAAGTATGCCCTCTGCTCTACAACACATTTAAATGTATGTCACCTTGACCTGCAATATACCACTGTAAAATTTTTCTGGTCAATATAAATCAAATGTACACTAATTTATTCAGTAAGTTTCCTGGGATCTGAATCAACATTAGAAATCTAACTAGTATTTATTATTCTGTTATTGACAAAGGGAGCATATTTAAATGACAACAAGAACATGTGGGTGTCATTTCGAAGTTGAATTGTTCTCTAGGGACACCCTTAGTAAGCGTCTACATTTAAAGGTCATTCACTGCCAAATTATGAACAACTGTTGCATTTATTAGCACAGGCTCAATAGTTTAGAAGCTAGTGTCATCAATTTAAACTGACAATGAAATGTAATCGTCCACCAAGAAAACTGACATTTCCCATATTCTGTGTTTCATCATTTTATGTATACTCCAAACAGAATTGGAACAAGTGCCAAGTTTACTCTGGGGTTTTTGTTTGGGTTTTTTTTGTGTGGGGATGAAGAAAAAAGACTTTCAAGATTTTGTATCAGATAAATAGTGCTTCAGAAAAGCTGAGCTCCTGAAACAAATACTTTTGAAAGAACTGTGTTTCCCATTTATTTCACTGACAGAACCCAAACTCAAGCATTACATAACAAGATTCTTCCCTAATTTTTCTTTCTAATCTTTTATGTCCCTAATATTCTAATCTCTCTGGTCAAGACCTCTCTTTCTATTTCTCAATTGCACTGCAGTTTTCCCTCTGAAAACTACTTTCTATGGCAAGTCATTTCTACCCTCTCTGAAGAACTGATGGATCTCTGACCATTCCACTTTCCAAGTGCTGCCTAGCCATGCCAGGGAAAAAAAGAAAATAATCTGAAACAACAGGCTTAAGCTGAACACAAGCCAGTAAGTTGGTAATGAATCCCCACAAAGAAAAGGACAAACATCTCTTTTATGTCTCTTCTTTCCAGGAAGTAAGAACACACAGTAGCAGCCTGCATCCAGGGGATCTGGATTCTGTTCCACTAAAGATAAGAAGCCAGAAATGCAGGGATGTCAGAAAGCATGTTATGGTTGCAATGCAGAGCCACCATAGAGAGGAACAGCTCTCCCTTCAGTCTCTCATTTCACGCAGGAGGTCAGCACCATACTGTTTCTAGCAAAGGCACTAGGACAACCACCGCCACTCTTCTCAAAAAACCATCCTTGACTGCAGCTTGTCTGCAATGGCCCTGGCAGCCACAGTGCAGAAGGCACCCTCTGTAACCCACTGGCATGTGACTGGGCTGGTGGGCAGCCAATGTCAGCAATCTTCTGTCTGCTTCCATCATTCTTTTCTGCTATTAGCCGCATAATCTCTGATAGTTCCTTGTTCCACCTACTCCAGTCCAACAAAAACACTTTAATTTTGAACAAGTTACCACACATGGGAAAGACAACAGTAAAATGATCAACTGTGCAAAGTGGTACTTCTGTGATAACAGAATGAAGTTAGAAGGGACTTTTAAAGGTCACCCTTTTGCAATGAGCAGGGACATCTTCATCTAGGCCAGGTTGCTGAGAGCCCCTCCAAATTGGCCTTGAATGTTTCCAGGGATGGGCCATTTGAAGCCTCTCTGGGCAACCTGTGCAGGGTTTCACTATCCTCACTGTAAAAACTGTGTTCCTTATGTCTACTCTGAATCTGCCCTCTTTTAGCTTAAAAGCACTCTCCTTGTTCTACTGAAAAAGACCTACTAAAAAGCCTGTCCCAATCTTTCTTAAAAGCCCTGTTTATTGCAAAAAGGGGGCATTGGAGTCCTCTCCAGGCTGGACAAACGAACTCTCTTAGCCTTTCCTCACTGAAACAGGAAAGCAGAGGTGCTCCATGCCTCTGGTCCATTTTTTGTGGCCTTTCTCTGGACTGATTCCAACAGTCCTGTANCTCTATCCCTTTGTCTATGTCATCAATGAAGACATTAAATAACACTGGTCCTAGTACAGACCCCTGAGGTCACCACTTGCCACTGATGTCCACTGGGACTCTGAGCCATTGACCACTACCCTCTGGATGTGACCATCCAACAAGTACTTGTGATTCTGACAGCTGACCTGCAGAAATCCATATTTCTCCAAGTTTAGATAGAAGGATGCCATGGGGGACCATGTCAAAGGCCTTACAGAAGTCCAGATAAATGACATCTGTAGCCCTTCTCTTATGCACTGATGTAGCCACCTCACCACAGAAAGCCACCAGGCTGGTCAGGCAGGACTCACCCTTGGTGCAGCCATGCTGGCTGCCTCAAATCTCCCCCTGTCCTCCACGTGCCTTAGCAGAGCTTCTAGGAGGATCTGTCCCATGATCTTCCCAGGCACAGAGGTGAAACTGACAGGTTGGTAGTGTGAAAGGTCCTCCTTTCTATGCTCTTTAAAGATGGGTACTCTTTTCTTCCAATCACCTGGGATTTTACATGACTTTTTAAATATCAAGTAGAGTGGCTTGGCAACTACATCAGTCAATTCCCTAAGGACTCTGGCACACATCTCATCAGCATCCATAGACTTAAGTATGATGTTCAGGTTCTTCATGACCCTTACAATCTCTCACAACTTACTTCCCCATTCCCTGCCTTGCAGTCCATCTACTCAAGAACTGTGGGAAAAAGAGATTGCAAGTGAAGACTGAAGCAAAAAAAGTTAAGTAGCTCAGCCTTTTCTTGTCCTTTGTTACTGGTTTGCCAGTCATGTCCATTGGGACACCTTCTCTGACTTTTAAACAAAACTGTTTTAAATGCTAATATTGTAAAGCTGGTGATGAAAACTAACTTAAAGTGAATTGCCCGTATAATTTCATAGGTAGTACAGAGAAATGGTAAGCTTTCATTAACCTCAGTTTTGCTGGAAGGAGGACCACTTTGAATTTCTGTACTTACACAATACTCATGCAAATTATTTACATAATCACAAATCGACAATTACATTGGCATTAGCGTTTCTCATTAATTGTCCATAAGTTCTTTAAAACACAAAGGATAAACACAACTTTATTATCAGAGCAGTTTTCCATATCCACTCCTACAAGCATGCCCAAGCCAAACAAACTTTAGCTACAATTCCTCATACAGTTTAATGGTCAGCATAAAGCACGATGTATGTATGTCTGATGTAAAGTATGTTTCACATGGGAAGTAGAACAGAATCCCCCCACATGACTAAAATGGCAAAAAAATCATGCAGGAAAAACTACCAAAATCTACTAAACTACAGCAACTTTCAGATCTATGAGACTGACTCACCACCAGTAAATCATTCGAGAGGAAAAATGCTGTAACAATCCACAGTGTTGTAATACAACATGTTCGCACTCATGATCATTTTCTTGGAAGACTCCTAGAATTATATAGTTTAATTTCTGATTTCTTTGAAGCTTATATAGCTCAATATTTATGAAATTCAAAAAACCCAAATCTTCTAGACAGCAGGAGTCACAGACAGCATTACATTTAAAGAAACAGAAATTCACTAAAAGCAAATACTAAAATAAACATTGCTATGAAAAAATCCGTATTTGTGTAATATGCACATCTCAGAAATCACTCTGTCATTTCAACTAACCTGTTCAACTAGGATGTGGTAGGATCAGTCTGTGCTATTGTAATTACGCTCAATCACATTCAGTCAAAATGTTTTAAAGCCAAGTCCCCAAAATGACACAGGTGTCTTGTAGGGAGCCTCTTACATTTAAGTTCACCCAAGAGACAAAAATATTAATGCTGCTACTGTCCCACATTAATACAATGAAAGCAGTCTACCTTTTGCAAGGCCTGCAAACACTTGCTAGTAGTGAGGACCAAATAATATATAGCATTAAGCACAAGGAAAATGAACTTGCTTCACGGAACTATGCCTACGTGGATTAATCTTCCAGAAGTTCTTCTTGGATTCAATTTTTTTTCTAAGCTACTAAATGAATATATGTAATAAAAGAAGGAAGCTTTGAATATCCACTTTCAGACAAATATCTTGGGTTTTGGTCCACCTGTCTCCACTCAGGACCATGTGAATGTGCTACTGTCCAACAGTTCTGTGGGATAAGAAAACTACTGGGAACAAAGGACCTCTAAAAATTGTGCAGACTAACCTGCTTGTTCAAGGAGGGTCAACTATACAGCTGGCTATTGAGGATAGTGTCCAGGCAGCTTTTGAGAACCTGCAAGGATGGAGACTTCACAGTCCTCTGGGCAACCTATGCCAGTGCTTGACCACCCTCATGGTAACAAACTACTCTTGTCTTTTGTTTAAAGGGTGTTCCCTGAACTCTGACGTTTGCCCACTGCCACCTCTCCTGTCACTGGGGACCAACACAAAGAGTCTGGCCTCCCCATTTTGTCCATTCAGATCATCTGTACACATTGAATAGACACCCCTGCCCCTTTTATTCTCCAGGATAAGCGTCCCAGCTCTCTCAGCCTTTCCACACGCAAGAGATATTCCAGCCCTTCACCGTGTTTGGCCCTGCACGGGACCCGGACTCCGCAGGGCCGAGTGGCGAGGGAGTAGCTGCCTCTCCTCCTTGCTGGTCACCAGCCACTGCAGCTGCTGCCGCGCAGAACAGAGCTCGTGTGAGACAGCAGGTGTCTGGCAGGCTGAGACCACCCAGCCGTGCCGAGAGGGGCAGAGCAAGGGTGGCCTGCGCTGGGCAGGGCGTGGAAAGGCCGGTCTGGACAAGGAGGGCAGGGCTGGGGTGTACAGAGCAGGGCTGGGATGGCTCTACAGGACAAGGTTAGTGAGGGCAATGCTGGAGAGGGCAGGCAGGGCGGGGCAAGAGCAGGGCAGAGATGGGGAAAATAGGATAAAGCTGGGCAGAGCTGGACAGCGCTGGCGGGGCAAGGATGGGCTGCGCTGGTCAGGGCGAAGCTGAGCAGGGCAGGTCGGGGCTGGCATGGGCAGGAAAGGCAGGACGGCCCCGGCACGCTGATGCCTGCCTGGCGCCCCAGCGCAGCCCCCCGCTGGCCACCGGCACATGGCCACCCGAGGGGCGGGCGTGCTCCGCTCCGGCACACCTCACCGTGTATCCCCGCTCCAGCTCGCTCTCCTCATATCGGAAGGACGGGATGAACACCTCCATGCCGGCTCTCCTCAGCGTAGCGACGGCAGCGCCGCCATCTGCGCGCTCGTCACGTGATTCTCCGTCACGTGACAGGGGCGGTGCGGGAGCCGCGTTCAGCCCCGCCCCCCGTGTCCCCTCGCGCTGCCGGCGTGAGGCGGGAGAAGCTTCCTCTGGAAAAAACGTGCTTTAAAACAAACGGTGCTCGGCAGCGTCGGCTTCTGCTTCACCCTGCAGCAGTACTGCGGTGCACACAAAAAACGGATGGGAAAAAATTAACTTCCATAGGGTTGAATTTATCCAGTTCTCAATTCACACCGCAGCTCAAACCTGAATCACAGAATTGTTAGGGTTGGAAGGGACCTCTGGAGATCATCCAGACCAACCCCATGCCAAGGCAGGATCACCTGGAGCAGGTGACACACGAATGCATCCAGGTGGGTTTGGAGAGAGGGAGAGAGGAAGACTCCAGGCCCCCCTGGTCAGCCTGTTCCAGTGCTTTGCCACTCAGGGTGAAGTTCTTCCTCAGACTGAGGTGGAATTTCTGGAGTTCTATTTTATGGCCATTACTCCTCACACTATCGCTGGGCACTACTGAAAAGAAATTGTCACAATCCTCTTGGCACCCACTTTTGAGATATTTGTGTGCATTGATAAGATCCTCTCAGTCTTCTCCAGACTAAACAGGCCGAGCTCCCACATTCTCTCTGCATAAGAGAGATGCTCCAGATTCCTCATCATCTTTTTGGCCTCCACCAGACCCTCCTCAATAGTACCTTGTCTTTCTTGTAGACTAGAATTGAACACAACATTCCAGATGTGGCATCACTGGAGCTCCCTCCACCTGCTAGCCAACTCTTCCCAGTGCACCCCAGGACACCACTGGCCCTCCTGGCCACAAGGGCACTGCTGGCTTATGGTCATCTTGCGATCCATGAAGACTCCCTGGTCCTTCTCCACAGAGCTGCTCTCCAGTAGGTCAGTCTCCAACCTGTGCTGGTATTTGGGGTTATTCCTCCCCAGGTGCAGGACCCTACATTTGCCCTTACTGCACCTCATATGGTTTACCACTCAACTCTGCAGCCTACCAAGCCCACTGAATGACAGCACAGCCTTCTGCTATGCCTAGGTCAGTCAACAAACAAATGCAGCACCTTTACTAGTGCCTGTTGTGAACAGACATGAAATTAAGAGGGGGAAAAAAAAAAGTGGTGCTCAGGAAAGTTGCCTGTGTGTGTTTCCAAGAAGCCATCTCTTAACTTTGTTATGTAGCAGAGAAAACCATATCATTTCAGAGGAGTGTAGGTGATTTCTCACCACTGGAGAAATTAAATAAGACTCCAAAATAAGCAGCTGTTCTCATGGCTTAAAGAGAAATGGATGCAGAAACAGAAGGCGTAATACCAAGTGTATTTAAGAGGCTGGGCTGTTGGTACAGCCAAATGCTTTGACTTCACACAAATTTGCTAACTCCAAGCTTCAAACCATTTGGAAGCACTGCAAAATGTCAACAAACTGCCCCTGTATTAGATGGTCATATCTTTAAACTCACGTTGTGAGTCTGGAGAGTCTCAAGCACTACCTGAGACAACCTCACACTTTCACTGATCTTTTAGAGTAGCTACCACGATAGATCCATGACCATAGAGGGTTTCACCTTCATAAGTAGATCCAAGCATGAAAACATACCTCAAGAATGGGCAGAAAACAAATTTATCTGGTGTCTATGGTTTATGCTATCAGCTTTTTGAAATTTCTTTTGAAAACTAACTTGTTTCCTTCTACATTAATAGCACTGGGCAGGGAGAGAGGAGTATTACGAGCTCCTCTTCCCTACTTTTCTCTTTATTTTACTGAAAGGTAAATTTAATTATGTTTTGCTCTAAGCAAAGAACTGTGACCTTGAAGGATGCAATAAAATGTAGACATCATTTAACTTCCACCAAGAAGACTAAAGCAAACTAACACTATTTTACTTTGCTAAACTAAAGCAAAGTAACAAAACAAAATTTTTTAAAAATTACCTGAAATCAAAGCCAGATATTCCTCAAGCATCTGTTCTGCACAACACTGCTCCTGGGCCAGTGTTCCCAACTGCTGACAACCAGCAGGACATCCCAGCACCGCTCTGTGGTAATAGTGTCAAGAGCAGTGTTTCCAGCCCCCGTGTGCTCCCTATTATGCCCTTTGACTGAAAGGTGTGTATGAAATCCCATTCTCCCACAAAGCATCCTCTGATAAAGATATTACAATAATCCCAAGGAAAGACTAGCCATATCATAACAGTCTTAGCACTCTAGTAAATGTAGGCATACTAGGTAATACCATGCTATCATTACTGTTACTTTCTGGTTAGGAATCCAATCTTTAGGCATAGTTTCTGTTCTCCCCATAACAAAAAACAGAGGGATAACTCTTAGGACACCACTTGTGCCATAATGCATTTATGCTGAGAAATCAGTAGAAGAATTTCATAGAAGCACTGTTTGTGCCTGTTTGCAACCTAATAAGCAGTAATTTCAAAAAGCTACTTTTCTCTTTAATATCATATAACTTATTAACAAAGAAAAGTTTTAGATATTAATCTGGTATCAAATTCAATAGAATATAATGGAACTTTTGACTGTGCATCAGCCAAGAGGAACAAGGAAGATTACATGGTGGGCTGAATTCAAATACATCAATATGTTTTGGAATGTTAAATACTTAATTTACACAATATATCATCATTAGTTGGCTAATCTTTAAAGTTACATCTGAAGAAAAAAAAAGGATTTCTCCCCATGGCTGGCTGGCCAAGGATTGTCTTTCTGTCTAATACACTGAGGATCAAAAATTTAAGAAACATTAGTTCATGGAATGCTATCAAAGTGTGTTCAAAACCACCCCGGTCTTGGAAAGCTAACTGCACAGATGCTACAATGCTTCCCACAAAAAACAAAGCAAGGTGAATATACTTCAAATGTAGCTTGACTAGAACTGGCATTACGTGTATTAAAATTATGTTAGTAATCCTAAAAGCAAAACTGTAAAATGGTTGAACTCTACTGGTAAGAGACACAGACTATCTTCAAATTCATCTGTTGAACAGTCTCTCAAAAGTACTCTAGGAAGTTTTGGTCTTCAGTGCTGGGTGTTGTTGGAGGTATCAATATCTTGGATTATATTCTTAAATTACCTTGACCCAGAATGTGAAATAAATTAATATACTCCCTCCAACTGTAACTGTTCCCTGTCATCAGATTCTACTTAACCTTCCACAATTACAGAAACTAGGAATAATCAACTCATACCTTTGCTGGCTACTTCTGTTTCTTATTTCCCAAAATAGTCACTGTGCAATTCCTCATACACAGAAAGGGAATTGAGCATTCATCATGTTAGAATGATTCACAGAAGAGAAAAAGGAATAATTACAGGCAAATCTGAAAGATCACTTTCTACTAATTCTCATGATTCAAGACTTTCTGAATGGCTAGTTTCCAGAATAGAAGTAGGCAAAGAAATCCATACAAAAATTTTAATCTAAGTGATAAGTAAAATACACATGAAAACAAGAGGCCAGATCAAAAAAAGACAGTCCTTAATTAGATCACAACCTAAGTTTATCAATTTTTCAATTGCTACAAAACTCATTTAAATCACAAAATTCAACAGCAGATACAGGACTTATCTCTAGTCTTTTCTTGCCCTTCCATTTCCATTGTATATTTCTTTAACTTTAGTTTGCATATGAATATCCTGTTAGTACAGGTCTGCCTACACTGCTTTGTGTACTCTTTCTTAATGACAGAAAAAAATATTTGGATTATTTTATACCCCTTCCCTTTGTTAATAATTTCCTCACTGATCTGGAGTGGGGGAGGGGAAAGGGAAGGAATGACTTCACCAGTGAAGTAAAAAGATTACTAGCAAGTAACTACCATTAAAGCTACTACCAATGAGTCAACTATGGAAGACAAGTATTTTAAAAGAAGAAAGAATCATCTTAGCAGATAACGAGTAACACTTTGAACCTGAAAATTCAGCTTATTAACTTGTTAAAATATTGCCCTTTTTTCTTACATGTTTGTGATGGACCTATATATTTTGCCACAAATTAGGATTATTAGCCTGTTCTACATAGCCTGTTCTACTCTAGAGAGGAAGAAGAGGGAAAAAAAAAACCCTAAAGGGTTTTTTTCCTATTTATTTTTCCTTAAGACAATCATTTCACTGTACACATAATTTTAGTGGATGTTGGCTGTTCACTTAAATGTACAGGATCTACCAGCCAGCAGCTCATCTCCACAATTTGAAAGAAACAAGAGTTTTGTGCTAGCCAAATGTAACAGCTGATCTGGATATTCTATTCAAGCTAACCTTGTGATGCAAAAAACCCCTAGAATCTTTTGTATTAACAGCTAACCCTGTGTGACAGTGACCTCCAGAAATGCCATTATCCTTCTATTCCCCAAAAGGCTTCTGATTTTAAGAAAAAACTTGCACAACTCATTCTTGTTTTCAGTTGACTGGTATAGACGGCCACACTAATCCTTGCTAGCAGACTTTCTCATTCCCTTGTCACAAAGAGAAGAGAACTGATCCATCATTCAAATGAATTGTAACCCTGATAGAAGCAAAAAGAGATCAAGAGCTAAGAAAGCTGGACAAACCACTTACAGAAGAAATATCATGAAAGGATATGTTCACTCATTTTGACCTCTGCATGTCCAAACTGAGTCTTTTAGTTCTGGAAGTATAATTTTCAGTGTGAGTGGTATATATCTTAAGTTTAATACTGAGCTGTTGGTAAATTTTCATTAACAGTAAGCAAGCCAGCACAAAGTACATTTTAACACTTAACAGAGTGTTAGATCATTTTCTTCATCATAAACCTGTTGCATATTTGAGCTCTTCAAAAGGCAGTTTTAAGATCAATGACAGAACAAACATACGATATTACTAGCTTAAGGTTTTAGCATCTAACCATTTAAAAAGAAACTTGATTTAGGCTTGATAAATTTTGGTGGGAGTTCTTCTGTTCTAGTTTCCTTGAAAACTCCTAGAAATACTGAGTCGAGAGAGGTATGTAGAGAAACAATAGCAAACACTAATCTGTCAAGTTTTACACTAACTTTGATGTAAAAATAGAGTATGTCCTTCCTGTTGAATGGAGGTTGCCAACCTGTTGAGAAATGGTATTATGTGCTTCTTTACATTTAACCCCAAACAATATAAATCAATGGGTTTGTCCTGCAGTCTTATGATAGGCTGAAAGCAACAGATTCTCTTGGTTTATGTGATTAGTACTTGCCTAAAATTTGTTAACATTAATACCTTCTATTAATACTAATATATCAACAGGCTCAGTATGTCATTAAAATGACAGGACAGCACATATTATGTTAATATTGTGTATTTCAGAAAAATGTTTACCTGCTCTGATTTCCTGCAAAAGGTATAACCAGTCCCTTCAAATTTATTTTCTTCTCAAGAAAATCCAGACAGAATGCTAACTCTTTACAACTAAGAGGCAGTCAGCTGAATTATTCACTTTTCTTCCTCAACTACTTCAAGAATTACTGCAAGATTTTTTTTTTATTTTTGTATCCTGAGACCACTTAATACAATTGATGCAGTGTCTCAGTCCAGTAGGACATCAGTATTTGACCATGCAGGTGATTTTAACTCTGCAGAAGCTTTGTAAACACTTGAAGGAGATTTCAGTTTACATCTGTCTGTTGCCCAAGTATTTTGACCCTATGAGTATTAACACAGTAGACTTTGCCAAAGCAGTGATAACTTCAAGTGAAAAGAACACCTGCAATGAAGAGATTCAGAATTAAGAAACAGAACAGTTTACCATGGATAACTGTTCGTGGATCTTTAATACCTTCTCCAGCACTCTTTGCTAAATGTTGGGTTTGCCCTGGATACATCTTAATTTGTTCTAAATGGTACTCCTAAGAACACCAGTAAGTATCTACAGACACAAGTCCAGAGTGTTTAATGTTTCACAAGATACATCCCTTTATTATTGGAATCACAAAAACATGATTTTGTACAGGAATGTTTAAGTGAACATTAATCAATGCAATTTAATTTGTTTCATAAAGATCAGGTAAACATACTACAGAACATTGTGTTGTAGAGAACAAAAATATCAGCTTTCTGGCCTTGCAGTGCACATTTTTGTGCAAGTATTAAGACACAATAGTGTTCAATTCAGCAATGTATTGCAGAACATCATGCCACAGTCCACTTTGAAGAGGGTCAGGACATGCAGCTTGTTAATAAAATGCTGTGGTATATAAAAAAAGCCACATGTTAATTCATAAAATATATAGTGGTTTATTTGGATGATTTAAAGTGATTTCACTGTGGAATTTAGTTTTATCCGGGACAAACATCCAGAGTGTCTTGTCATTTGGAATATTCTTCTTTTAGGCAATGGCTTTGGCTTCAGGTAGGAATGCCTCCCAGTATTTTATTAGCTTGAAGAGAAGGGAAAAATCACTCATTAAGTACTAAATGCTGGAAAACACAATGCATACCTACCTCGTCTTGCAGTAAACTTGCCTCCACAAGACAAAGTAAGAACATAGGTACTTATTCATTACTGTTTTTACATAGTGCAAAAAAACCCACAAGTAATAAATACACAAATCTGCTCATAGCTACAGATATGTTGCCACATGTTAAACATGACGTTATAGAATACAATTATACAGATTTTTTTTAAAGATCAGTCACTATATTACCACTAAAGATACTGGGTTTTGGGTGTTTTTAAATTGACAAAGCTGGAGGGTTCTGTTCCTGCCATGAACAGAAGAAAGAACCTTTGTTTTTCAAGTAGGCCTACTTCTCAGACACTGAAAACTGTTTTAATGCTTTCCAATATTCAATAATATTTTGTACCTTCTGAAAAGAGCAATAAACATTTAAGAATCCAAGTCTCTTCAGTAAGTGTAAGTACATACCAACTACAATTTACTCCAATCTCTAAGTGAAAGTACTAATTCAGTTTGAGAAGGTGACAAGACCCTCTGCTTACCCATATCCCTAAGGGAGCTTCTCTGTTGCTTCCCTGAATTACAGTTCTGCAAAGGCTGGGAAACTGCAATCATCATGTCATTTGCCAATACGGTACAGACTAGTAGCTCTTAATGTTCTAGAAAGTGCTGTGCTTAAAGCCCATCGTTTCGTAACTAACCTAATATAGCATGTATTATTTATTAACTTGTACAAAGCTTAAAATTTATCTTACCTGCTGTTGTGTTTGCACTAACGACTCTAAGTACTCGATAATAACAGTTTTAAAGTCTTTCACTCGTTCTTTCTGTTAATAAATAAATTATAGCATATTAACTTAACAAATTTTACTTGTAATGTCAATATTATCTACAGCAGAACTGTCATTTACTTGGACAAAATTATACATGCCTCAAATCTTTTCACTTCCTCACGAATGGTTTTGGAGATCTGTTCGAAATCTTTTTCCCCTTGCTGAACTTTTGTCTCCCACTGGCAAAGAAAGACATACAGAGATAAGATTTTGTGCTGTCCATTCAGCCCACCCGTATCTGAACTTTTAGCACATTGACAGTCACTTAAGAGCTAAAAGGACCTATTTGATTGTTTTGGCCTATTTGAAAGAAAATCTTAAAATAACATTTTCAAATTTGTGTTACAGGATGTTATCAGATCACTTACAACAAAGGTATTTTTAAGGTAATGCTATCTGTAGATAAAATGTAAAAATATCTTAATGCTGCTATTAAGAACATTTAACAACATTTACAAAATATTCTTTAGAAAATAGAATGTATCTCAAAGGCTTTACTGACTATTCCCTTTACAAACTTAGGAACCTAAAACTGTCCAATCAAGCTTGGAAGAGCCTCAAGTTAGCTCCCCACACTTTCTAACTCCAGAAGAGATGAGTAAATCCTCATCTCTGCCTCTTGTCAAGTATTTGATTACCACTCTCATATTTCTGTTGCAAATGACAAGCTTCTGAGGATGTGTTTATCTGCTTTCCAAAGCACAAGACTTCTTTTTCAGTGGCAACTGTTTTCATAGAAAGCTGGAGTAGAAAGCTTATTGCAGGTAAGAAGATCACTAGAGGAAAATTCACAGGAAGAGGTGTTTCTTGGGGAGTTTTGCCATATTGGGAGCATTGCATTAATGTAAGACTATATGATACCAGGTCGTTTCTCCTTAGTTTCTGTGAAAAGACATCCAGCTAGACAAGAAGGGATCATCAACATCTACATTGCCCTGTAACTGCTTTTACACACCTATTACATTGTTAAATTTAAGCTAGTTACGTAGATAAACTGAGAGTCCTACAGCAGGCTAGGAGTTTTTTGAAATGCAGCTGTATCTGTTCCTCTCAACATATTGACTCAGAACAAGTACATTCAGTAACATTCATCTTCATCAGAAAAAAGCAGCAGGGAAGCAACATGCTTCAATGTAGCATCTTCCTGTCGGCAATCCAGTGGTGCTACTGATTCAAAAAGCACTTTGCAGTGTCAAGTTTCTAGCGTGATATGAGATAAACATCATCTATGTTCCAATAAACATCTTCATATTTATATTTTAGTATACATTTATTCACAGTTCCCTGACTGCACTTTTAGATATACATTATGAAGCTATTTAGTAAGTCATAATAGTTTCTTCTTCATGGAAGATCAGCCTGAAGAGTTAGTTAATAAGTGAAATAGTACAAAACATGGCTAAGGAGAGCAGATTAGGATTGCCCACACCTTCCTACCACATCAAACAGAAGAGCCTGAGATTTCTGTGAAAGCTTCTACAGGCCTAATGAATTCAACATTTCAGTTTCATCATGCCCAAATCCCAGGTCCTATGCGAATCATCATTGGGTAACAGTTGCCATTTTATAGTATCTGACAAGAGAAATTTCTCATTCAATAAGGTATCTCAAGAACTGTCCTTCCTCCTTTTATACACAAAAAACAATCAAGTGATGGATGATACTCAAGCTGCTTAGGCTTCCACTTTGCAATTCCTCCAGCCAGAGGGTCCATTATTACAGAATTCAGAAACTCGGAACACATTTCAGTGGCAATGAGAACTTTCAATTGACACATTTAAACTGTGGGTTTACTAAAAATGTTCTCTAATTATCCAATAATACAGGAAAAATAATTCCTTCAGAAAAAAACAATTTTTTCTTAAGCAACTTTAATATTGGGACTGGGAAAGGATCACTGTTTCCCACTACTACCAGTAGTCAGGAAATTAATTGTGCATGAATGGGTGACATCAGGAGAGACAATCAACAAAAATGTGGTCACACAAGAGTAATTGTAGGTTTTCTCAGTAAACAAAGGACTTTAAGGAAAAGAAAATCAAGTTAATGAATAATTTCAATACTGTATGTGAAATATATCAAAGGGCAAAAAGAACAAAGCAGCATGTGGTTAGTGACCAATGAGGAAGCAAAACAAAGCAACTGTGTAAAAGAGCTTGAAATCTGCAATAACGTTCTTCCATTATTTAATGGGAGAGCACTAGAGCATACTAAAAAAGCATTAGTGTTAAATAATTAAGTTCTCCTACCTCTTCAATTTCCTTAGTGAAGCATGTTAGAAAAAGTGTATAAATTATGATACTTCAACATGTTAGATTTACTTTTGCTGAAATTACACCATATATACATGCACATATATATGGGTAGAAAAGCTGCATATTTAAGCAAAACATGGGGATAGTTCTCTATTAGCTGTCTTTGCTGGATTTACCCAAATCATCTTAGCTTTAGAAACCAAGAGATGTTCCTCTGCCTATCCAAATGAGCTGTCAATAGTTAAAAACATTAACTTATCCATGTTCCCTCCCTCCCATCTCCCAGACTCTGTAGAGACAGTATTAACTGTCTTACAGATCTTATAATGAGTAAAAATTGCACATATTTAGTGTTTTATTAAATTCCTTTAAAAAATTTCAATAAATATGGGAAACAGCAAGTAAGTGATTTGTAAACAAAAATGATACAAAGCAGCATTAATGCAGAATGAATGAGCCCATGCAGAAAGTCTGACCTCCAAAATAATGTTTGATAACATTACCTCTTTTATCTCATCTTTAGCTTGCTGTAATTTATCAGGTTTGTTGGCAAGTTGGAGCTTTGCTTCAGCTTCACGTTTTTTTTGTAAAGTGACCTGAGCATCTTGCCACTTCTGCCAGCATTTCATTCGATGGTCAAACACACCCTATGAGAATAGACAAACATATTAAACTGGAATGGTTAAAGCTATCTAAATTCCCAGGAGGAAAAAATAATTCTAGGATAAAGCTGAAGCAAGTAGTATACTCAAAGAAACCTTAGCGTGTCTATCACGTATTGCATTTCACTTGACATCATGCTTGCACAGTTCAATACCTTCCACAAATAAGGCTATTCGAGAACCCTTTTCAGAGCAGGCACTTCAGTGCTCCAAATCATTTTATGCCCCTCATGTTTATCAAAACACTACTAAAACAACCAGTATGAAGTGCTCTATTATGCCGACAATTCTCTAAATGCAGATACTAGCAAACTGTTCAAGCATATGGATTACATGCATTTTCAGGAACATATTTATGTCAGCAATGGACTAAGGCAGCAGAAGTAAAGTACACATATCAAAATAAAAAGAAAAAAGGAAAAAGAAAAGAGAAACAAAGTCAAAAATATATACTTCCAACAACATGGCCATTTCAAAAGTATTTCTGGACAGAATTCACAGATACCTGTTCTAATGCCTAAACCTAATCATGCTGTGCAGCACAGCTTACACTTAAATTGAATATTTTCTTTAATGAAAGACAGATCCACAAATTGCACTTTTTTTCTTCTTTAAAGACATTATTGGCTATCTGCCAAATACTGAATACCAAATCATGTTCTTCCACATTTATGTATGCTTCCTGTAACAGGAAGCTTTCACTTTACCCTGTTAGAACATCAGGCAAAAACTTGATCATGTTACACGAGCAAATGCACACATTCATTTACCTTAACCCTATAAACTGAGGAATGTGACTTTAAACACTAAATCAGTACTTTTCCTAGTAGTACTCACTTTTACTGCAGCAATCAGACGAATGTAATCACCAAGCAGTTCTGAGAACACATAGAAATCAGCAAAAGCTTGTTCTTGATGCAACTGATCTATCTTCTCCTCAACCTCTGCAAGCTGAGACAAAGCTCTAGATAGAGCAGTGTGGTCCTCCGAGTTACCTAACATGGCAGCACTTTTAGCAAAGGCAGCGGTGTTGGCTGAAAGCTCTGAAACACAGGCGTATGTTCAGCATGATTTAGTTAATTTGTTATATTACTCTGCAGCATAAATCAATGGAGCAGAGGTTTAAGTTCACCAACTAAAAAAGAAGTTAAGATCACGGTAAGATACACAAGGACATCACAATGAAACCACATTTAGGAGAAAGACTCCTGTGCAAAGAAACTCTCAATCAGTAAATGCCTGGCCAAGTCTGTTAACGTCATGCTTACTCTGTCCAGCAAAGAAATGAAAAATAAAAGTCACTTCAGCATTACCCAATTACCTACTTCACAGAAAACGCAAACCCACAGAACAAAAGCCAAATCACCTACAGAGCAAATTTTCAGAACAATTTTAACAGGTTTACAGCAGATTTTTTCCATTTAGGTCAGTGTGGGGAAAAAACCCAACCCTTTCACAAAATCACCTCTCCCATGAATGGAATTTATTTCTGTTGGGCTGTTTTATTGACTTTAAGTAACTTTTATGAGTGCATACTGTAATGTATTGTCACATTCTGATATGCCTTAAAAAGAAAAAAACAACCAAACCCCACATACCAGCATCTGAGAAAGTGAAGTTTTGAGTTTATTTATTAACAAATATTGGTGCAATTGTCTCAAATCCCATGCAAGTAATCCTGTACAAAGTCTAGTTCCATGAAGGACCTTTGAACAAATGTTTGGTCCAAATTACCTCAGGTTAGTATGCAACTTTGCTGCTCCTGCAGAACCATCAAACACCAGAAGTGAGTGTTTTCAGATATTTAAAGCCCTTACAATTTAACCACAACTCTTAGAAAAAAATCCAATGAACCAACACTTCTTCAAATCTATAAGGTGTCAAATCAACCGTATATAAAGATTTCCATTTTCCATTACTTCTTAAATACTCCTTTGCCTTGAGGATAGGTGGCTAAAGATATTTTAACCGCAGAGAGTAATTCTTAATTAGAATTATGAGAAAGCAACTTACGACATTTTCTTGTACTTTGGGAAATGCTCAAAGGTGACACCATATTTTAACATAATACAGTATTGTCAGAAAGCACGCTTACGGTCTTCTTGAGCTACAAATTCAAAATTCTGGTTTGTCTAGGGTTTTGTCCAGTTTGTTTTTTATTATACTTGGGTTTTTTTTAATAATCTGATTATTAAAATCATCAGAGATGGAAATCCATCTCTGACAAAAAGCACCACAGGTTATTACAATATAAACTTACTGGTTTTGTTTATATCTAAAATAAGCAGACAAAAAGCTGATATTCTATGACTACTTCCCAGAAAAGTTTACCTTAACAGTAGCTTGAGGGTATGTCATTATGCAGACTAAATTAAGAATAAGAAATTTCTGTGTAAGCACTTATACTCAGTTAACAGTGCAATACTGAACCAAAAAATGTTTAAATGGATTTCTGCAGCCATTTTTCGTTCAGAAAGAAATTACTCTTGCCGTGAGACCTAAAGATAAATTTATAGATGTCTACTGTAGTAGAATCACTTGCTAGGTGTGATAATGAAACCATGCAAGGGAAAAAATATGCCAGATCATTATAGTGACTCTAGGAATGACAGATACTCTGGTTGAATTTAAAATTACAGACAGGTATACAAAAATACTAGAGCAGTTTAAAATAGAAGATACAATTAGAAAACTTTTGCACTAAAATACATTGTATAATTATTTTACTAAGAGTTTTGACATGCTGAGCTCTTGTTTCATCACCATTTCCTAAGGTTCATGTAAAAGTTACCTTTTCTGTGGCAGACTAACGCTTCAACACTGGAATGAAGCTTCCTAAGTTGCTGATCCAGATTCTCAAATTGCTGCTGTTTTTCTTCAAACCACTGACAAAAGATGAAAGAGTCAAGCATTACAAATTAGATTACCAACAACATTTCTTGTTCTAAAGAAGCAAATTATCCAGGTACTTCCAGGGTGGTCAACTGATACAACTAAGAATTCAAGCCAATAAGGAAATTAATAACCCATTTTCTACTTCTACAGCTTTAAAATGCAATTGTTGAGGCTCATTAATTCATCTCATTATTCAAGCCGAAAAATCAGCTCTTACTGCATCCGATTCATTCATCTTGATTGTCATTTTGTTGACAGCGTCGGCAGCCTTGTTCACCATCCTCAATATTCCTGCTCCACTCAGAGCCTGGGTGTTAACTGCTCTCGGCAGCTAGAATTGAATGACAAATAAGGGCAAAGAGACTGGTTAAAAGGATGGAGGTTTAACTGGGCACAAGGGGGAAAGAAAAGGATATAGTGTTTTCTCTACTCCTACGTGTTTCAATATAGTGGAATCTAATTTCTTAAATTTACT
The DNA here is from genome assembly GCA_013397075.1 of Rhabdornis inornatus. Classification (NCBI taxonomy): domain Eukaryota; kingdom Metazoa; phylum Chordata; class Aves; order Passeriformes; family Rhabdornithidae; genus Rhabdornis; species Rhabdornis inornatus. Next base: position 258,040 of record VWZS01001009.1, on the reverse strand, counting down.
ACTTCTACATTCTCAAGAGGAAAACTTAAAAATATAGACTATTTACTTTTCTTCTACATCTTTACATTTAAATGGAACAAACAAACCACTTGTCCAAAGCTGTTATGAACTAGCCAAATGTCCTAAATGGCCACCTATATGCTACAATGAACAAACACCCACTACAGGAACAGAAAAGCTTAGATTTACAACAAATTAGACAAAGAAAATTTTGTTACATGTTTAATAATAATGCAAGATATGCACTGCATGCTGATAATAAAAGCTTGATGAATTTTTGCTTTTCAATATAAGGCTATAAACGTACCTCAAGTAACAAGAGACCATGTTATCTGCTTCGGTACTGAGAAACCCTCAGAGTTAAAATAACAAATTTTAAATTTAATTAATATTATTATTCAGGCTAGATTGAATATGATATACAAGGTGGCCCCTATGTCAGATCATTTACCCTTCATATGATGTTTTGTTTGTCAGCAGCATTGACAAACCCACTGAAAGTTATCTATTGATGCTTTTGTCAGTAGGGAGGCCTCTGTGACTTATCAGTATAACTAAGATACTGACATTAGCCAAAACACAGTTCAGTATTAGAGTAAAACCACTATGCACATTTATAAAGAGATACTATGTATCTTTAACAATATATTTAATATTGTGAAAGGTACTGGATTAATCATACAGGTGACTGAAATCCTTATTCACAAAATACCTAGCCTGGCCAGCAGCACTGCCAGCATTTTCACTTTGTCCTACCAATATACCTCAAGCTGAAATCCTAGAGGCAAGAGCTGCTTCCAAGCCAGTTTAATTTTAGATCTTTCTTAACAATCAGTAACACCAGAACTGAAAAGACCAACTTGCTTGAGAAGTCACTATACAGCAAATAGCTTTTTGTCACTACCACTGTAAGTTTTACCAGAGCCTGAGGCACACTGTTATCTAAGTAGCCTCTGCCATTCTAGCCCATGAAGGGTATGCAATTGGATTTCATATTAATTTAGGGGATTGGGTCTCAGTACAAAGTGAGTCTATTGCCTGGTAGGTTACCATATCTAGAAATAAATAAGAGAAGTTAAAGGAATATAAATACCTCAGAACTTTCCAAGAACTGTCTCAAATCTGGATCCTGTAGCAAAGTTGGGTGCTTTACTGTTCGTTGTAGATACCTATGATTTTAAAAATTAAAGTATTAGGCAACAGAACAGATTTAATGAGCATATTGACTGTGCAGATTTAATGTGGAAACTGACTGAATATATTGCAGTGCCATACACTCCATACCACAACATAACATAATAAAGGTTGGGTAGTGTTTTACAACACAGTTTGTTTACACCAGAAACTCCTTAAGGTGGGGCCTGCTGTACCTGTATGTTGCACAGTGGCAAAATAATATACTTCTTATAGTGAAGACACACTCCTTTGTTAACCAGTTTATGCCAGAAAAAAATGTGCTTGTTTTTTTGCACAGTGCAGTAGACAGGTAATTTTTGTTACAGGTAATTCCAGCTGATTTATTTTAGAATTACAGGAAATCTTGGACAAGTGAGTTGATTATGGTCTAGCTATAAACTATTTATATGCTGGATATCCATTTAATTCTAAAAGGCTCATACACACACAAGTAAAATTCAATGAAACTCCTTCCTTTTCTTTTTTTGCACTTCTGCTTAGACCTCAAGTGTAATTTTTTATCCACCCTCCACCAGATTCTCATTTGTTTTCTCCTGAAGAAGGTAAGAACTGCAGTAAAACTATTTTACACATTAGATTGCTCAACTCTTTTTCCTTGTTCCATACTCTGTACAAAGTACAAGTTAAGGTTAACATGGCGGTATACCAGAAATAGGACCCTTTTCTGACAAAGATACTTGAACTGTATCAGCTGTCTATCAGTGCTGGGTGACAGAGATCCAATATCTCTTATGCCAAAATTCAGCAAGTCACATCAATGCCATCAATTCACATCATCAGAAGCCCATTTTACTTTCCACTGATTGAAGCTCTCTTCACCTGCTGTCCTGCCCAACAGCTGATTTGCTATGGAACAAAGACTTTGCTGTGTCTTAATTCCTTCAACCCAAAATGTCTACAGAAGACAGAAATGGTAGTTTTACTTACTGAACCTCTGCTATCCTAATTTTAAGCCTGAAGTTAGCTATAATAATTTTTATGAATAGGGCTACTCTTCCAGTTATTAATGGGAATTATTCAATTCCTACACGAAACAAAGCTGTATACAGTCTCCAGAATTCATTTAATTACAGATCACCAGTGTTGTAATTACAGAACCTATATAGTAAACTACAAGTAATTCTGAGCCTAAATAAATTTCAGTTAAATACATGCATTACCTTTCTAGAGCTGCTCTTCTTTTCTCTACAAACTCAGTAGATGAAGAATCTTCTTTGCCTACTTTAACCTTGGTCATGCCTTCAAGGAAACAGCATCATATTGATTTTATTTTATCACAGATAAATCATTACCATAACTGATGCGATTAGAATATAAGGCTCACCTAAGTTTGCATATTTAAATCACATTATAGTGAAAAACGCTACATAGGAACATAAAAAATCAACTGCATGGTTTTGTGGAAGTAGCTCTGTGAAATACTCAGTTTCCTGTAACATATTAATTGCAACTAATAGGTAAGTAAAACTAGGTTAAATTGCATTTAAGAAAAGAATCTAAATGCTGATCAGTCTTAGCAGCAACTCACGTCCAGAAAAAGAAAACAGTTAGCCATATAAAGCAGAATGCAAAAATGTCCTGAGGTTATAAGCCTCTTCACTGGTATGCTTATTACCATTATTTTCATTCTACTATTTTTTCTTTTAAGTTCTCAAACTATCAGTTTTTAAATTAACTAATGCAAATTAACAAGAACTGAAAATTCTGAACTGAACTGCATGGAAAACAAAATCAGCAGAATAAAAAGTACGCAGCCTTACAGTAGTTCCTCTGACCAAGACAAGAGTGGCAACCAGTTATTGATGTGTCATAGCATGGGAAACAGATTTAACCTCAGCAACAGAGGAACTCTAAAACAGTGAGACTGAAGTCACTATTTTTCATGCTAAAGATCTAAATTTGGAGCTTAGCAACCTGAGTCCCATCAAAAACACCATGAAATACTGGACATCAGTAATTATTCTTATTTCCTAAAAAACAGGAAAGGTATTTTATTATACAGTTCAGATGTCTGATTTCTAGCTGTAGTATATTTCTTATCTTGTTACTTTTGTGTTTCTTCAGCTAGAAGTTTTGAGATTCTGACTATGTATTCACTGATCCGTTAGGTCAACAGTTCCCTAAGTTCCTCACCCATTCTCCCTTCTGGACTTAGAAGTTTCACACAGTAACCCCTGGAGGAGACAAGCAGCAAAGCCTTACAGGAACAAGAAGGAACCCTTAACCTCTCAGTGAAGCCTTAGTTTTTCCATCCTCTGCAACATGATGAAAATAAATCTGATAAAGATTTTTTCCAAAAGTATTCTACACAGCGTAATGTAACTAAATCCATAGATTTGTCAGTAAAATTGAGTATGTCTTCAAATACAAGGATTAAAGTATTGACGGGAAGTTGAGGTAATTCACATGTCTAATCTTTGTACATTACAGTATTACTATACAAAGATATTTTACCACAGAAAGAAGGAAATCCTGTGGCTTAATACAAAAGAGCCTTCATAGCTGAACTTTGGACAGAAGTTCATAGGGAAAAACTAAATACACAAACAGATGACCCATATGAGGAATTTCTACTCTTTAATAACATGAGTTATTTCTAAATATCTTGCCAGATTTCTTTCTCTGCTAATACAAGCCTATTCAAATGCAAGTGCTAAGACTGTTTCTATAGACCAAGCACTCTTAACCCTTCACAGGAAAAGATCCATGACCTCACAGATTATTTTCTTTAAAAATGAAAATGTGATTTTCATACCCACTTATGTAAGTAGTGAGGTACCTTAATGCATGTCCAATTCCAGTTCACAATTGACTCATTTTTATCCTTTTGTTGCACAGCCAGTAATTGATGGACTTCAATTTGTAGCTAAGATCTAAAATTCCAGCCGCTACCTCTCATCACCACAATAAAACTGGAGCTTAAAACTCCAGGTGTTACCAACAGTGTAACAGAATGAACAGATCAGGGACTTTTTTACAACACAGACTGCATAACACTGAATTTATGACTTATGATGATTTATGAATTATGTATTAAGACTTTAAACATAAACATGCATAATGTAAATACTATGTCATCTTACTTTCAGCTGTTTTGTCAGCTCTCTGCTTTAAGATGCATTAATTCAAAACAGACTAGAATCAATTCCTTCTTTTCTCCAGAACTGGAAATGTACTGACTACATGCTCTCGAAGAGAGCTAAGTAACACCTATGAAATTCACCTTTAAAGAGGGAGTTTCATGCTCTTTTGAAAATATTCTACAGTCTGAGTTTTCTCAACCTATCTGTAGCTTAAAGTCTCTACAAAGGGCTTTGAAGCACCAGCCAGTGCTTACTTGCACCACACTCTCACCATTTTACTGTCCTCCAGGTGTATCGATTTTTATGCTGGTTTTGTTCAAGTGGCAGCTGAAATCCAGCTATATTTGATGCGATGCAAGCACTATATTTTCATGTAAATGCACACTGTCATAAATGCCTTAAATGTTGTATCATCTAAAAGACATTATCAGAAGCCTCATTCCATTTCCATAAGTCCTGTTAGCATTTGGAATTAAACTTATTTTTGTTACAGGAAAAACTGATTATTAGAATTTCCCATAACTTTAAAGAACTACCAAAAATCCAAGTCAAATTTTCAGTCTCACAGGGCTTTTCCACAGAAGTAAAATCATGAATTTTCCAAGTCTCCTGCTGCTTACACCTACTCCTACTCAAACGAAAAACTGCTCTGATTATCTTTACAGACTAAACTGCTGAAAAGAAGTCCTTCCACTGCCCACATATCAAACAACATTCTAGATTCAAATCACTTATTTATATCAGTAACACAAAAGTCTTTAACAGGCTTCACTGTTTTAAATATTCATCTATTTTGAAAGAATCTCTCCTACTTAGAGATCACAAAACTGAAGTTGTTTTAATGCACCAGGCATGCTTTTTAGCTCATGGAGAAAAGATTAAGGCATAATCCTTTAAGGCATTCAAGTCAAAAGTTATTTTTTGCATTAAAACCTTGCAAAACTTAGGAGAGGGTTTGCATTCACCATGACTAAAAGAAACAAACAGAAGTGTCAGATATCTGGAGTATGTAGAAGCTCTATATATTGCAGGCAATTGATAACAGCTCAACTTAAAAATAAACTTTAACATCCTTGTTTTGGTAGACTAATCAGCTCTTGAAGGGCAAGAGCAAAGAAAGAATCATAGATAAGAAACACAAGGCCATGCATTAAGAGATATCCTTCTCATTATCAACACCAGTCTAAGCTAGGAAGAGGCTATTACATATATTTCCAATTTAATATGAACTTTTTGAAAATACAGAACACAAAGAATATTTGTACTACCCAAGAAGAAGCAAGCAGTATTTATGCAGAAGAGTAATTTGTATTCAGTACTTAAGTGTCACCTTATTGGAACTGCACTTACCTACAATACTTTTTTCTGGAGCTGGAGGCACAATATAACCAATATGCATGTATTTTGTTGCTAATTTGCTGTGCAGGCCAAGAAAATCACTGAATCTTCTTTTAACAGAGAATTCACTTTTGTGGAATATTGAAAGTGATGTCTTAAAAAAAATAAAATTGTTATGAATTACTGATCCATCTCAGCTACAATACAAAGTATTCAGAAATTTTTGTTGCACTTCCTACCTTTGTTGTTACTCTGTATGCCATATAGGCATTCATGCCATCTCCTGTAAGAAAATTGAAATACTTATCCCAGGGCAAGGTAGTGTAATCCTGCCATACAATTTTTAGTCCAAAATATACGTTAAATAGATTTCCATTTAGATACTAAAAATTGGTGAAGGAAAACTAAAGAGGAAATCATGGTAAAATTTAAGAATAGTCTTCAAGCAATAAGACAGTCGACCACCTGAACTTCTAGGGTCAAGGAACTTACCAACTTTCTCTGGGTCTGATACATTGATTTCTATATCAAACAAATCTCCATTTGCTTCCTCTTCAATCTAGGAAAAAAATATACAGCATTTAACAAGGTAATAGACATCCATATTATGAATGGGTATAACGATAAGGATACAGAGGAAGGAAAAGTCAGTATGTTTGTGTAATTATGAAACATTTCCCGTCTCCAACGTTAATATACTTTCTAATACTGACTATGACTGCAACCAAAGTTCTTGTGGTGAACTTGGCAGTGCTAAGTTTACAGTTGGACTCAATGATCCTAAAGGTCTTTTCCAAACTAAATGGTCCTGTGATTTCAGTTTTAAGCCCTACTGCTAAAGCTTTCAGTACAGCAGACTTAGGAGTCTGTCCATTGCATCACATACAATGCCAGCAGACACTGTGGTTCACAACCACTCTCATTTGCAATGCATCTATGTGCCTCTAATCAAAGGACAGACATTCCTTTCCATTAACAGTATCTGTAGCAGAAGAGCTTTGGAAGGAGAAAGCAACAGATAAAAATTTTCTGATACTTATCTGAGTTCTTCCAGAATTTCATAATCTTTCATATACTATACCTAAGTTTGATAAAAAGAGAGATCTTAAGAAATGCCTTGGCAGAAGGGACAGTACCAGGGCTGAAGAGGGCAAAATCAGAATCAAATGCCATCATGTGGTATCTGGGGAAGTAGGAATCATTGAGTCACAGGTAGGCCTTGCTTGCAAAGTCGCTGTCTAGTAAGAGAACTCCTTAGAATGAATGGCATTCAGCAATGTCCACACTTTGACTGGAACACCAAATGTAAATAGCAACATTAAGACTACAATTACCTTCAGCTCTTCGTTAGCACACGGGATAGTGCTAAAAACTGCTTGTTCAATTTTCCCCTTAGGAACAGCTTCAGAAATACAAGCTGAATAATAATATTTCTCATGTATCAAGTTCACAGTTTACTTCTATACACACTTTTAAAGTATCTGTTCTGAAGGAATAGAACTTCTTACCCTTAACACTACCTGTCTCAAATACAATCATCTCGGTAGTGAATTCTTACAGTACTTTCATGAGTCAAGTTCACACTAAACTTCTTTTGCAAAACAAACAGCAAGGTATAATGCCATGCGTCAACATTTAGGAACTGGCATTTTAAAATAAGATAAAACTTAAAAATCCAAATGAAACATTTCCCTCATTTTGAAGTCTACAGCATACCTCTTCTCTGGATCTATCAAAAATCACTGGGGCTGTTACGCTTTTTGATTCCATTCTGGGAGCTATTAATGCAGTAGGTGTTACAGGAGTGACTGCAGGAGTAGGTTCTGGTGAAAGTATTGGGTCCCTCTCCGGACTGTCCAATGAAACTTCTTCTGTTGCTTCTAGATAAACATTTTGAGTTAGTAACAAATTTCTTGACCAACACAGATGACTATGCATCACAAAGACAACAAACATGCATGATAAAGAATGATGATAAAATTAATGGCACCTATTTGTGCAGGACAAACTTTTTTAATACTTAGCTAAAACCACATATGACATTTGAGTTTGTAGTGCAGAATGCATTAAATTAAGATCAATATTGCCTCTATTTTTTTTTTTTGTTTTTGTATACTGCTCAGTAAAGAGTCTTAAAGTAGTCACAAGCCACAAATCATTTATTTCTGTATGACATATTGTGAACACTATAATTACTTTTTTTTTACCACAGAAGCAGCTCTTTTTCACACTCCTGAACAATAGCTGATTTAGTCATACAGGCTGCTCTACAAATCTCACTAACTGTTCCGACCACTGGCAAACTACACATTTCCCAGGTATACAGAAGTTCCTTTCCCAGCTCAAATAAATGAACAATCCTGTGTTCTCACTAGACATGCATTTTCAAGAATTCCAGTTTCTTAAAAGATAACAGGGACCACAGAACAGTAATTTGATAACAAAAGTGACTTTCCAATAGACCTCAAATCCTTTCACAAACTAGACTAGTACTTTGGTACTAGTTTACCAAACAGGTAACAAGTACTAGTTTACCAAACAGGTAAAAAGGCACTAAACTCATTCTGGCTTGAGGCTAACAAAATTTACTGTCATCATTTTATTTTGAAGTGTATCACAGAATTGTTGAGTTTGGAAAGGACTTTTGAAATCACCTAATCTAACCTCTCTGTTCAAGCAGAGCTCTAGCTAGAGCAGGCTAAACTGGACCACACACAGATGAATTCTGAGCATCTCCAATGAGGAAAATCCACCTCTTCCTTGGATAACCTGTGCCAGTCCTTGACCACCCTCACCAACGAGAAAAAAACCCCAAAGCCAGCATCACCCCCTCATCCCCACCAAAGACAAACACACAAAAATGTAAGATTTGTCTTATGTATTATCTGGTTTTTCAGTGTGTAGGCATTGCCTCCTGTTCTGTCAGCGGACACTACTGAGAAGTCAGGCTCGCTCTTCTCCACTCCCTACCATACAGTATTTATATACGCTACAGGATCCTCCTCATCCCAAGCCCCTACTCCAGGATGAACAGCACTAGCTTTCTCAATCTCATTTCTTATGCTGTATACTTTATGGCCTCAGTCATTTTCATGGCCCTGCACAGGAACCACTCCCGTCTGTCCATGTCTCCCTTGTATTGGATAGCTCAGACCTGGACTCAGCACTCCGGTGTGGCTTCAGCGGAGCTGAGCCAAGGGGAATGATCAATTCCCCCAGCCTGCTGGCATTGCTTTTCCTAATTTCATATTACAGATTTTCATAGTATTTTCAAACTAAAGTTAAAACCAAGCACCTCATTATATTATCCACTTTTAATATGAACAAAGAATCTACAGACTTTATTTGAAATAATAATTTTCATAGCATTGCTTTATTCTCATTGCTAAATCTTAAGGTCATAAGCATCTGCTAACGCTTCCTTTCCTCAAATGCCACAAGGACACTGCGTCTTAAATCAGTAAGGAATTTTAACTCAAAACCTAAGATCATGTGGGAAATCCTGCTGAGGCAGTTGCAAAAGAGGTTTTCGATTGGCAGAACGGCAATATTTCAACAAGAGGCAATTCTCTCCTTTGGTGGCTAACAGTATTCAACATATATGTTATACAAATGAATATGTCACAGAAACATTTCTCAGAAAAATATGCACATACATATGTAACACAGTATACTATATACATGATGAAATGTAAAATATAAAACATTTATGAAATAAAACAACTGCACTTTAATGCTTCCTTTTTTCTATCACTAGCTGCATTCCAGCACGTTCAGGAAACACACCATTAACCATCACTATATACTTCTCTGTATCTTCAAATTTTAGACAGGTTTAAAAAACAGGTTGCTAACCAATTCAAAGCACACAGATTTCTCACTTTCATTAGCTGAGAACACAAACCTCTTATTGTAAAGTATAACTTCATGAAAAAACTGTGAATTTAATGTAAGAAAGAGCGCTGTTATCAGACGAAACAGAAGCACACTTCTTCCCCAGGACTCCTCTTTTTCAGACTTGTATCCAAATACCCATTAGTATCATAAAGTGATCTAGGTTGTGCATCAAATGAATTCCAAGCAAGATTAGCAAATTTTTAAAGCTGCTGGCTGGCATTTTTTTATTTTCCTGAAGGAACTTACCCAGAGAAAATAGTATCTGTTTGTTTGATAGCAGTAAGTCACTTATTTTAGGAAGAAATGAGAATTTATGCCATTCTCCCTCTTGTTACCTCTCACTACAGGTTTGGCATACCTCCAGACATTACTCAAAACTAGAAGCATGACATGGAAAATATATGAAAGAGGATGAAGGGACTGAGTTGGGAGTCTGATGATGGGACAGGGAGAAAGTTATCGCACTTTTTGTTTATAACAAAAATATTCAAGTATTCTGAAGGAAAAGTAAGTCTTAACTTTACATAAAACAGCAGGCTCTTATGTCTAGCTATTTTTCCCCCTCAGAAAAGCAGTCTCCAAGTAGTACATGAGCTGAAGATTATTTCTCATTAAATAGGTTTCTTCCCATGAACTCTGGCATTCGTGCTTCTGACATATATCCCTTTACTTTGAGGAATCAGATGACATGGTCAGTTTAAAAGGTTTTATTGGTAATTCTTCTGCTTGTTTTGCAGGTGTGGGTTTTTTCCCCATGTAAACATTAATTTGGTAGGCTTCACAGTAGAAACTATGCCAATTTCAGAAACATTTGCTTAATCTATTCATTTTAGATCTTTACCTGAAAACTTAGCATTAAGTTGTGGTTTTGTGGTGTAGTTTATTGTTGGCTTTGGGTTTGAGAGATTTTGTGTGCTTGTGGGGGTTTGGCTGCTTTTTAAAATATTCAGTATCATCATTAGCACAAAAAATGAAATCTACATGTCTTTTTTCCAGGTTAGTTCTCAAGAGCTTAAGTTCTCACTTAAAGAGGCAAGCAACTGCTTTTGGGAGGAAAACATTGAGATCCAACACCTAGTATCAGCTATGGGAGTTACCAGAACACATTAAGGACTCCCGCCAATCTAACATCATACACTGCTACACATAAATACATACTTTACAATTCATAAGCAGTCTTTGTTAGGGATAACTGTCAAGTTGTTTAGCTCCAAGAGAACATGAAGATATGTCATTCTGCTGTAGGAGACAACTACATATGCTTAATTAATATTCTACAGCAACCACAACAAGTTTCTATCAACAGTCAAGCACGGGCCTTAATCTCAGCATTACACAGAGCTTGTTTCTTTATTTTTCACCAGCAGTTTTTGTGAAATATCATTTTAGAAAAGGCAAGTTTGCAATTCCTCACTAGCAACTCACTTCAGCCACAAGTTATTTTTACTAGTCACACTTCCAAACGTCAGACCTTTAATATTATAACAGCTTGAATGATTAAATTGGCTTATTATCTTTGAAAGTTTGCCCATGTGAACATATAAATTTGGAAGTAAACTGAAGCAGAAGCTGATATACAGAACAGAGGACAAGCTATTAAAAAACGCTTCTCTGGGCAGAACAATATTTCAGAGACTTAACTGAGCTGACTGTAAGAACTACTACACCCAAGTCATAGCCCATGACCCTTATTGTTACATCAGAAGTACTAAGCATAACCTTAACAAGAACAGAAATAGTTTTAACGCAACAATCAGGCATTAATACGACCACTTTCTGACTTCAAAACTGTAGATTCACATGCTTTCGTGCATTTATTTCTTGCAAAATAACTGAACAAGCAGATTCTAAAAGCAGCAAGGCATTTGCACAAACTTCATATCAGACACATTACACGACAACAGCCTGACAGACACCATCAGCTAGAAGCTTTTCTGTTCAGATGGGCCTGAAGAATATATCTTGTCTGGATCAGATAATTCTATCACCTCCTTTTCTGTCTCAAATCCCAAGAAAAAAGTCTAAAGCAAAAAAAATCCTACAAAACCAAACGACACAAAACCTCACCAAATAAAAAAAACAACTCGATGGAAACAAACATCACCCCAGCCCACAACACAGTGCCCTTTCCCCAGGACACAATAGCTAGACACTTCCATAACATGATCCATTCCCAAACACATTTCGGAGCTGGAAAACAAAAATAACAGTAATCTTTTACCCAACAGAGGAGAGAAAAAATCATAGTTTTCCACTTTTTTGAAGAAGGTGACAGAACACTGATAAAACTTCACAGATGAGTTCACCATCTCTTGCTCTTTGAGCACCAGAGGCAGAAGGCACAGACAGCTATGCCCTTCAAGGGCAGTCCGTGGCATATTTGTGCAGTTATACGCTGAACTTTGGGTCAACATTTTGGAAGACTAGTTCAATATCTAGCTCTTCACTGTACAACAGCAGGTTATTGACAACCAAGCTTTAAGATATATCTCCAAATTCCTCAAGATACACTTAATACTGCCTCATTTGAAGCACTGACCATTATGGTCTCACATGTAAGAGCTCTACAAGGTAATTCTTCTGGCCAAATAATCAACATCGTGACCTTTATTCTAAGGGTGAAAATTTTTAAGTGGGTTCAGCAAGACAGTTCGCTTTGTCACAGAACCAAGAACCACAACAAAGCAGCAAAATTTACTTGTCTCCACTGACAGCAGGAAAACTCATTCCTTGTATTTTTGAAACCCTGTTTTAATAGTTAAGAGTTGCCAGAGACAAGGTAATGAATATCTATATTGTACATATTATTCTGTAGCTGCCACAGAAACATAATAGCAAAGAGGTTTTAAGCATAATCAAAAAAGCCTACACCATTTCCCAGGTTCTGTCCTGCATTAAAGCAGTATAGAAAATCTGTACTGTTTCATCTCCTTTTCCATTACGCTGCAATATGACATGGAACAATGGAAAAGTTTTCTTAAGTCTACAATAGCTAGAGAGGCATATCATCACATTTTTTACAAGTCTGAAAAACTATAATTATTTCTGACCCTGAAGAATGGCAATCTCTCCTTTCAGGAACCACAAACAGGATTTCCTTTACCTGGATTTTAAAGTGTCTAGTAATTAAATGTGAAGGAACAACAGAAGTTAAAAAGCTGTGGAGCTTCATTTCTTTTCCTCTCCACATAAGTGTTCCTATAAACTGTGCCAAGTTAAGACTCTTTGGAATTTCAACACGTCAAAGAAAAATCTTGTCACATTCACTTTTAAATTAAATTCTGCTTTCCTAGAAAGCCAGACTTATGCAATGATGCTGGAAACAAGAAATTGGGAATTTCATCATGTCTTTCTCACATTGCTTCCATACTATCTAGCAAAACAGTCCTAAGAAAGAAAAAAATAGTTATACTTGTGAGTGCACAGCACCAGAACACAAATTCAACACAGTTTTTCAGAATGTTTTTTGAGAATGACAGTGACACAAACACAGAAGTTCCTGACTTGGGTTCAACTGCATTATACAGACTTCTTACTTAGAACAGGAAACTGTGAAAAACATCATGTTTTATCTCATGCTCAACAAATCACACTTGTTTTTTCCTCTATTTGAGAGTATTAGACTCACTCTGTACTATAAACTGAACTTTAAAACTACCTTAGTCTCAGCTGAGGTAGACATTCAGTGTTAGATGCCTTCAGTTCAGTGCTCCAAGTGTTTAAGAGAATGTCCTACATGGCAAAACCAAAACTAATTAAATTAATTCCGTCTGTTATTCTCACAGCATTCATTTCAGTTGAAACAATCTGGCTGCAAACATTTGTCCCTTCTATCTGACTCCCCTCAATATTTACTCCAGTCTCCCTTTCTCTTTTCTTAATATTATCCAAAGGAGAACTGGCTTTCTTAAAATAACCACTCCAGATGGCTCTATGGTTATAAAAAGCCGGCTTTATATACTAAAGCTAAATAACCAAATTACTTACTAGTACTAGAAAACTTAATTGCTAAAGCACTTATGGTCTTTATAAGTTATAAAGCAAAAAAAAAAAAAAAGCAGAAAAAAGAAAAATTACCTCTCTATCCTTTCTGCCTTTTTTTCTCTTAAAACACTTTCAGAGAGGTACTAAACTAGTCAATACAATCTAACAGTGTCCTGAACAAACAAGTTCAAATACATGGAAATACAAATTACGGAAATTTAGCACAAATGTAATGGGCATGTGTATATAGGCACTTACACAAAATAACCCAGAACTAAAGGTTATAAAGTTTGTTTTGGAATAATTACATCAGGTAATCAATGAAGATGAGATGACTGTATGCAAAGCAGACTGTCAGCTAACTCAATATGAAGGAATAGGGAAAATGATAGTACTGAGATGTAACATTCAGAACCATCTTATGCATGTAATATATTCCAAATATTACACTTCCTTTCTTGAATAGTTCATGTTCCTACAACTGTAATTGACAGCAACAATAACCCCTGTTAGGATAGTTGAAAACTGACACCAAAATAGCATCTGATTTATGAAGCTTTAGAAGCATTCTGTCTATTAACAACTCACTTATCAGAGCTTTCACATCTTTTTCTAAAGCATGCAGTATTGTCAACTGTCAGGGACACAACTATGCACCAGTGAAATTATAGGACTGGTCCCCTGTGCCAGTTTGATACCTTCCCATTAAAACAAGAGTATTAAGAAGGAAATACTTGCAATATAATCTGAATGCTCTCTCTCTTCATAACTGGAAAAAAGTTGGGATGGCTTATGCATGATTATTAAGTAGAAAACAAGAAAGTAACATAAGTCATGCATTTCCACACAAACAGATTTGAACTTTTTGAATCATAAAATGATAAAGACTATTCTTACTGTCAGCAGAACATGTTAGTGACCAGCTCAACACTCCCACACTACACATGGACAGTACACACCAACAAGAAAGTTACAAACAAACTTAACTAACAACATTTTTCACACGAAAAAAACCTGTACAACACTGTCAAAATACTTGTAAGGTTTCAATCCTTCCTCTCAGAGAAGTAAACTTCTTTCAGTCCAAGCGTGAAAGGGTTTGTGCAGGCACGCTAGAAGAAAATGGTCATTACCAGCAAAGAGGTCTTCTCTGTCACCATCCAGCATGATTTCTGCTGGCTTTGGACCATTGGAGTTCGTGCTGAGGTCTTCTGCAGGAAGACTTGCTGGCTCTGGAGATGAAGGACTTGACTGTTAAAAAAATAAAAAAAAGTGAAATAATTAGAAAGCCAGTTGCCATGTGTCAGTATGTAAGAATTATTGCAACATTCTTTCATTGCAAAGAAGCAAAAGATGTACAGAAAGGAAACACTGTCAGCTATTTCCATTTCCCATTTCTAGTACAGCAATAATGAATAAAAGATATGAGCTAGTCAACAGTTCTTTTAATTTCTTCATTTGAGAGAAAAAACAGTCAACAGTTTCTTCAGGTTTAATTAATGTGAAATAAAAGCTGCTACAGAATTATCTAGAATAAGTTTATTGGTAATGCCAAATGTAATTTGATTATTAGATTCCTCCTGGAGAGGCTTGGATTTAAATCTGGATTTGTACACAGCCAAAAATCAATAAAGAAATCTCCAAGATACTCTTTTGTTCTATGATTGAAAAGAACGCATTAATGCCATCCAAATAATTCAAGGCTGCTTGGAGCTGTAAGAAATTTTGACAGCTTTGCAACAGGATTACTGCCATAGAGGATCAGAGGATCACATTGTACTGTACATGGAAGCTGGGCTTGCCACAGATACAATTTTTTAAACTGAAGACTAGAACTTGCCCTGTTGGAGACACTCAGGAAAATCAAAGCAATATTGAAACTGGTCCACCAAATGAATAGCTTGCTTACAAAATAAATACAAACATAATTGAAGATCAGTGCGTCAGCTAGAAAAATCTTTCTTGAAAAAGTATCAACTGTGTTTACCATTGTAGTACCAGAAAATTTGCAAAACTCACTTCTCACAATTTCATCCAGGATAGCTAGCTAAAGGAGCTTTCAACAACAGCATATTTATTCATGGATGCATGCATGTGTTAAAAAGATACTAGATTAAGGCTACACTTCAAAGAACACCGTGAAATAGAAAATATTTTTTTAGAAAGACTGAAAAATACTGAAAAGTCACCGAAAAAGTCTGTCCAGATTGTATTTTCACATTCATAAATGTAGCAGAGGCAAGAGCCCTAGCAGAGAGGCCTTTTTTATAACTGGCTTTCTTCTTCCTCCCACTTTATGTACAGAGCATGATGTCAGATGGTCTGGAATATCCCTTGGGTGGGTTGGAACCACCTGTCCCAGCTGTGTCTCCTCCCAACCTCTCATGCACTCCCAACTTCCTCACTAGTGTGGCAGTACAAACAGCAGAAAAGGCCTTGGTTCTGTGTAAGCCCTGCTCAGCAATAACAAAAACATCTCTGTATTACCAACCCTGTGTTCAGCACAAATCCAAAACACAGCCCTATACCAGCCACTGTGAAGAAAAGCAACTCTACCCCAGTCAAAATCAGCAGAACCACATTTTGGTTGCAACAACAAACTGATCCATTGAAATGACAGAAGAAATCTCCTTCCTTTTGCCAAAAGCAGCCACTCTCAGAAAAGCCCACACACATGGGGAAGCCAGAAACAAACCAAAGCGATGAATAGCAAAAGCAGCAGTCTCTCAAACTCTTGACTAGATATTGCTCTAGAGCCTGCAAAGAACATCAAAGAAGAAAAACTTAGAAACTCTAAGTAGGCAGTAGAGTTCATAACTTGTAAGGAAGCAATCCACTAGTCACATGAACACTTCTCATCTCATATGAAACAAATGCCAAAATGACCCCACAGGAAACAGAGTGCTCTGGGGTAATAAAGGTATATTTTGTCCACTCTGTGAAGTATCATAAGGAGATAAAACTCCTTTAAATTATATTACAAGAGTTGCAATAATTTAGATTAAATGAGCTAGGAAATGCAAAAAAACCACAACACTTGACATACCTCAGTATTTTACAACTGATAGTATATATGTCACACAGAATAGCTGAAGGTTTTAAGCAATTTCACAACTCAGAAGTAGCACGTTTCAAAAGAAATGGTCTCTCTCTCCAGGCAGTGTTATGGAGACACGCAAGTCCAAAACCTTATATTCCAACTAGAACAGAAGAGCATGGAAATGCTTGATTTCTTAATGCTTGAGGCTCAAGAATTTTAAAGTTTTATCAGCAAAAGCAGTTCTTTACTGCAACATCATAGGTACTCATTCCAAACCAGTTTTGCTGCTATTCAGCTTCGAACAGCAATCCATCTACATTTTGATAGACTGGAATTTTAGGACACAAGGAGTCCCACACTGCCACAGATGCAGAATGCACATAGGTTTGTATTTGCCAAGTCATTGCCATGAAAAACAGCTCTAGTACAGACAGTCACACGGAAGAAAAGTCTTCCTGAACCCTTGTAACACATCAGCAAGAGCTTTCTAAGAGTGATACACTTATGCTGTCCTTTAAAGAATGGTGAAAAAGGGCCCTTGGAGAATGCTTACACCTTCGAGCTATTCTCTCAGCCTACCTTCTCAGTTTTATCAAAGTAGCTATTTTGGTTACTAGTGGTTATTTTTGACTACAACTGGCTTCTAATCACTTCTATATCCACTAAGAGTTGTGACTTTACAAGACAAAGACAATGTGTAGAAGCATCTTAAAAATTATTCATGGTCTGAACACTGCATCAGCTTGTTTAAGAGTTTTGCAATGAAGTATAGTTTCTTCTCTTCAAAATGGACATGGTCCTCAGGGAACTACAAAAAACCAGCAAGGCACAGCCCTCATGTATCAAAAACTGGGTTAATAATTTGTAATAACCTGATTATTTTGCACAGCCAGTGGGTCAGAAAGCTCTATCCAGACTCTCAAAAACCAAAAAAGCGCCCGTGCATGCAAACAATTTATTAAGCTGTTTCAGTTGCAGTCTTCTATGCATGAGAACTAAAAGACAGGACATCAACCTTGTTTTTTTATCTCTACAAAATTCAGCTAAAATGGCCAATGAAAATGGCTGTCAAAGGAGTTAGTAGTTAATACAGTGAAAATCTCTGTATCAGATAAGAAATTGAGATGAGACTAATAAAAACCTCATGGCCCAGACAAATAGCATAGCTGTTTAGAAACTTTAAACTTACTTGATGCCAAGAGTTCACAAAATGTCACAAACACACCAATTTCCTGAAATGTAACACAGCTGTGCAATTTCTGAACAAGTCCTGAGCTGAAGGTTTAGTGAAGTCTCCAATAACCAAGATGCTCAACGGCCAGGACATCCAGGTATGCAGGATGGTTAGGAGCCTGCCTCATTTTTCTTCAAAACAAGTTTCTGGTAAGATGTGCATGGGCCCATACCAATTTACAATGTCAATAACAAGCTAAATTTTCTGTTCTTTTATTGTTCATTACATCTGGAGGCAATAACCAAGTATCTTACAGCTCTGACTTATGAAGAAACAAGAACAAGATCTTGCATTTTCTGCTGGCTGAAATTATAGCTCTAGATGTTTGGACATCCTCCTTTCTCTTAATAGTAGGGTACCCCCTAAACTAGCTCTGCTTGCATGATCCCCTCCTAGCTTCCTTCAGTCAAAACATAGAAGGCTGACAGAAGATGACCATCACAATATTCTAGTTGTTCAGGTTAACCCAGCTCATTGTCTGAAACGGGGTTACAGGAGCTCACAAATCACAGCATGGGCAGAGAGAATAGACCCAACGGTAGGACAGCGTCATTTGAAGCAGAAAGGAAGCAGCCACATTGGAATGAATTTCTACATACTTCCATTACAGCCTGGATTTAACATCCAGCAATGAGACACACATTCTCACTAGAATTACAGCAATTAATCTTGGATACAGACTTAGCTTTCTGCAAAGGCATTGTACAGTATTGAAGAACCTAGTGCTTTCCTCTCTTATATTCCAATGGCAGCTTTACTGCTTCCTCAGTAATGGCCACTGTTAAACTGAATGGACAACATTAAAGTCATCTGGACTTCTGTGGCTATCTAGTGTTTTGCCTCATGTGCAAAAACCAAATGGATATTGCAGATCTTTGACATAAACTGATCAACTGACAATGAGATTATTACGCACTCTGCCCTAAATGACAGTCCTTGATAAATTACCACAGCTACTGCTTATATTTTCAAGTCCTTCCAAGTATTCTTCTATTAAAAAAAAACCCACCAACCTGCAGGAGTATGGACATACAAATACTGTTTGAATGAGTAGGTGGCAGCCTAGGTTCCTGTGTTCACATGGCACCTTCACAAAAGACAGACTGGCAATACAGAGCTAAGTGAGAAGTTTAGGGAAAATGAAATAAGAAATCGTGCAACATACAAAAAAAGAAGGTGACAGAGACACAGACTGGTGCATGAGGAGGAAGTAGGCAGAAATGGTGAAAAGAGAATAACAGTGAACGGACCATTTTTTCAGAAAATGTAACATTTATCTTACACATATGTCACCAAATTTGACTTTCATACAGTCGTTTGTGGACTCTTCTAATGGGAGCAGAGGACACACTCAGCAAATAAACAGTTTGTTGATTAAACTTATAGTAGGGAGTGATTCTTCATAATGCACAGCTGAATTCCAGAACTTCTTGCTGTGCTAATCATGATGGACACTTTTTAAAAAAATAAAATACAACCACAACCAGAAAAAAAACAAAAAACAAAAAAACCNACCACCAAAAACCCAAAACCAAACAACACCAAAACCCCACCAAAATCCATGTACTTGAAATTTTAGTAAGTAGATAAGCCTACCTAGGCCTCAGGAAGACACTGAGCTACAAAAACTTGATACCCAGGAGAGCACCGCAGATGCCGACCAGCACATATATATAATAACCAGCAATATTATTCACATGGAACTCACCACTGATTATCATCATACATGCAATTTTGGCTTAAACCATTTATATGATTCATCCTGGCTGGTCTCACTAACGAAAGCTACTCTAGCAGCTAAAAGGAAAACTCTCAGTAACCTTGAATGTAAGAGAGGCAGTTGTCCAGACTCACAATACAGTTGCCACAATAAAAACAAAATAATCATTCTATTACTCATAGGCACTGTGGCTACCTGACAATAAAATGAGCATCTCACCAGCTCAGAAAAGTTGCTGCCCAACCTGGTACCCAGTTCATTGGTGTCCTAAGACCACAGGAAGAGTTCTCATTCTCTGCCACATAGCAAATTTTCAAGTCCTAAAATGTGTTTTCACTGCAGCCCAGAAATCCAAGCTGTTACAGCTCAGTGAGACCTAATGTTTTATTTTCTACAATTGAGAGAGCTCAATTCAAGACACTAACTTTTTTACAACACGCACAGAGAAAGTTAAAACCCCATTTTTTTTCTTCACATTAGAGAATTCAACTTGGAATAAACAATATTCTTATTTGAAGCCACTGAAGTAACTAAGCCTCTCTCTATTTAAATGCTACATATTTGCAATTCATAATGTACACTGAATGTATATTTTGTCAAAAGCAACTTACACTGTGTTTTCCAAATGGAGACTTTGTTAATATGGAAGCTATTTGAAAGATATATTAGAAACCATACAGCTTTCCCACTGCACAATCACATTATAGGCAGGAAAGGCACACCACACATTTTGTGAACTGCAAAGAAAATGGAAGCAAGATAAAACAGGAAGGGACTGAAATTAATCATGCTAAAAGCAAATGGACAACTCCAAGATAAATCAGTTGGGAATGCTTTCAAAGTACCAATGCCCTCACATAAGTTGGGTTTGGACCTCAGTGTCTCTTGCCACACTCTCACTTCTGGTATCAGCAAACAAATACATTATTAACTACAAAAAGCATGACACCATTCTCCTGTTACTATACAACTCCCACTGCCATTTATAATCAGTTCTTCCATGAATATTTGTCAGATTAAAGTAACACTCAAGACAAAAGTTTAACTAGGTCATGAGAAAACCACTCTTCTCTGACTATGGTACTCTATACACTGAACCCATCAATTTATGTTCAAGCTAGTAAGAAGTCCAAAGTCAATTTTCATGACCTCTTACTTCCAAATTTGCAGGAAAATCACAAGACTAAGGCACTGCCCTAAATGCTGATGTCAGAAAAAGCTTACAAACACAGCTTTTAAAAGCTTCTCTTTAAGCAAAGAGGCTTCCCCTTTCTACTTAGAGACACTATCCCAAACAGACTGTGTACATAAACCAAGCAGCACAGTGGAACTGTCAGCCAAAGCAACTGATACAAAGCCCATTTCTTTGCTAGTGTTTGCAGTAAGAGGAGTTTCAGTAACTTTTTTATCTCATGGTAGCTGTGAATTGGACACTAAATCTATCTTATCTCCTGCAGCTTTAATTCCACACCACATCAATAAAAACATTGCTTGTATTACACACAGAGATGCACAGAAGTCTACTCATGCAATTCTTGTCAACTGCAGATTCACATTATTTCTTATTCCTTCAGTTCATTTTTTTCACAGATCTTTTTCTACCAATGCACAGATTATGCATCTATAAAAAGAAAGAGGCTAGGGAAAAGGCAAATGATTGTAAAATACATTTTAAAGCCCCTCTGTATACTGCAGGGTTTTTTGTTAAGGACAGACAACAGCCAGAGCAAAATCAAAGAAACACGCACCAATCCTACTTCCGTAAAGGTCAGGGACAGAAAACTCTTCAGGAAAAGAGGAACAGAACAATTTTCTTTTTAAATGGGCATCTGTGTACAGGAAGAATAAAGTTCTTCCAGAAGATACTGGCAAGACACGTAGGTGGAACGTG
This sequence comes from Rhabdornis inornatus, assembly GCA_013397075.1. Classification (NCBI taxonomy): domain Eukaryota; kingdom Metazoa; phylum Chordata; class Aves; order Passeriformes; family Rhabdornithidae; genus Rhabdornis; species Rhabdornis inornatus. The sequence continues at coordinate 236,656 of VWZS01001009.1, read as the reverse complement.
ACCACAAAAACGTGCCAAAAAGGCTTCCACTATAAGGAACCAACACATAAGCATTTCTCCTGTCTCCTCGTGCCCCTTTCCCAGTCGGTCCCAGCAGCCGCCGCAGCCGAGCACTGCGTCGGCTCCTTTGGAGGAAACCTCAGAGAAAAGTAAGTTTTTGCAAGATTTGCAAACTGAAATGGAGTGAAGCCTCGGAAACAGGCCAAACAAAGAAAATAGGTCATTATTAATCCACTCAAAGTCTAAGGCGGAGGCACACACACACACACACACACACACACACACACACACACACTCACACCCACAAACACACATACCCCAGCGAGACTGGAAAGATGTAAGCTGAGAATATTTCCCTGGCAGCACAAGGAGAGGATAAGAGAAGGGAAAACGGCGATACTTGGAGAAAAGAGTTTTGAGTTTCTCTTGGCAGCAGAAGCCCCATGCCCTCCGTGAGGGAAGCACCGGGAAGCCGAAGATGAGGTGGGCGGGGGGGCCGCGGCCGGAGGCCGGGT
>VWZS01001009.1:197672-235784 GCA_013397075.1 Rhabdornis inornatus | reverse complement strand
ACCGCAGCGGCCGGGCCGGAGGGGGCGGGGGCAGTGTCCGCTTCCAGCCCTCATCCACAGCCTTTCCCGACCGCCTGCAGCAGCCTTTGCCCCAGCCCCTGCTGCATCCACGGCCCTTCCCAAAGCCCTGCCTCAGCCCTGCTTCATCCACAGCCCTTCCCAAGTTCCTTCCCACCCTTGCCTTGCCTCATCCACAGCCCTTCTCAAATCCCTGCCACATCCACAGGCCTTCCCAAATCCCTGCTATAGCCACAGCCCCTTCTCAAACTCTTGCCACATCCCTGGCCCCTTTCCCAGCTCCATCCCCAGCCCCTTACCCTTCCCAAGAAGAGGTAAAGAGCAGAATTCCCTAAGTTAGCTTTGTTGGTTTTGGTCACTCATTAAGAAAGATATTGAATAAGTTTAGCTTATTGGATTAAAAGTAGCATTGTAATTATAGTCAGGCTAGAGAGATCTGTGGCCACAGAAGTCTATTATAGGGTTCTTTTGGGTCAGATGGGTCAAGAAATAACCCAAAGATAGCTATAGGACCTGAATTTTTAATTAATTGAGGTTCAAGTTTGAAAAACTGGGTTAGTAAATCTGTGTGGAAAAAGAACCCAAATTAGAGAAAAGTAATCAAGGAAATAAATCGGAAAACAATTAATGTTGAAGGAAAATTTAGAATGACTGCAAAAAGCCAATCACATATGAGACTGTGATGTGTTACTGCAAAAAGCAAAACCCCAATTTAAAGCCAAGCCTCATCCCTGTCAGTGTGGGTATCAATATGTATGTCATTCGACAAATACATAAGAGCTGTCGACTCTACCTCATGCTACTAAGTGAAAATCTGAGAGAAGACTGCAGCCATCCCTTCCTTGGCAGCCAATAAATCCACCTCTGTAGTGCTGTGTGAGATGGATATGAATTAAGCTGCAAAGCTGCTGAACAGTAGAAATACCAAAGCTAAGTTTACATGTAGAATATGTGTATATGTGCCGGCTTTAATTACCTGGTTATGTGATAAAATTCTACAGGAGACCTCTTCCCAAGGAGCATTTACTGCACATTACAGTTTTTCCTTGTTTCCTAACAGCTCCATACTTCATTTATTATATGTACTCTCAAATCTACACTGAAGACAAAAAGATTTGTCTTCTCACATCCATTTCTTTGAGGTCTGTCACTGCCTGTTTCACAGGCACTGATGAACTTTATCTTCAGGCTATAATGCCCATTACAGAGGAACTGACCAGAGATGGAAAAATTTAAACTGGTTACTGATTTGGATGTTCTAATTGAGATCACTAGGACTTGCGGGTTTTTTTGCTAGAATGCCTAATATTTCAACAATTTTGTCCCCTAGGCAGGAAGCCACCGTATCACAGTACTAGCCTTATGCCCACCCATTTTTAGGAGAAGGCTTTTATTTTTCCTTCTCTATTGTGTCACTTCATTTCCCTTTGTTGGCCATTGTCAGGTCCCAAACTTTCTTGATTAGGCTTGGGAGGCACTGAGAACCCTCCAAAAATGGTAATTTCTGGTTTTGGCCCATCAGCCAATAGTTCCTCCAAATTAGTAAATCTGCTGCATAAAACTGTCACTGTACCACTCCTGCTTCGGCCCCTAGCATCTGTGGGCTCTGCAAGCCCTCATAGTCCAGCACTTAAGAGGACATATGGAAATCAAAAATGTATTCTGCATAGACACTCTTGGGATCTTTTACACAATAAAAAGCTTCTGTTTTTCCTGCAGAATCAGGTTTCACTCAGGAGGATAATCTTGATTTTAAATTGCTTTCAAAATGAACAGTATTACAGCTCCATGTAATTTCCTTGGTTCAGGTCACAGAGGTGCTGATGCCTTGAAATAGTTACAAGAAGTTATCTGGGTCTAGGCACTATACCATTTACTACCTTCTGCCCATCTGTCAAAAAACAACTAAGTTAGATGCAAAATAAAGATGGATATGCTCTAAGCAATGTGAATCAAAGTTTACAATCAAATACGTCAGATTTTCAGAGAGTCTTTACTTCACTGACTCTATTTTAGGATTGTGCTAGTGCAATGGCCACTGTAATACTGTGTTATTTTAGTAATATCAATGAAATATCAATGAAACAGGGAGAAAATATGACTCATGACTTAGAAGTAGCTGTCTTGGAAGACAGAGTGATAGTGAATTATACAAATTCAAGGTCAGCCTGCGTGGTTTGGATCTGAAGGGAACCATGGGAGATTGCCTGTTTTGTTTGCTGGAAAATGCTTGTCAAACCTTTTCTTCAACAACTCCAGTGATGAGGACCCTAAAACTTCTGCAGACAAACTGCTTTAATGCTTTGCTCTGTAGGATCAGAATAGGAATTCCATCACCAGACAAACATCCTTATACGAAGTATGATTCTGCAGCAGCATGACACTGGCCTTTTTCAGTTTGTGACTATATTCAGGACAGATATTGGCCTCATTTGGTATCTAGGAAGGCATTATTCCGACTGGATAAAATCCAATCCTATTGAATTTTGTCTTTCTTTTTGCCTACATTTAGTCCAGTTTGTTTTGTTGATTTTGAATTCTTTAGCTAAGCTACAGCTGTTTGGTGTCACTTATAAATACAGTATGCATTCTTCCCTTCTGGTGAGAATATTAAATTGTATCAGGCCTATGGTAGATCACTTCATTCATCTTTCATTCAATTCATCCTTCTATAAAGAATGTAATCACTGCAAAATAGCTTTTTTCATTGTTTTCTACATTGGTTTTTTACCTACTCTATAATAGAGTAACATATATTGTTTCATTAGCTTTCTTATGAAACAGTCATGAAAGATAATATTCAAGAAATACCAAAAGATTGTTTCCTCACAAAGAGATATTTCAAGAAAACAGCTAAATATGGTGGGGAAGCAACTACCACTAGAGTGCTTAGAATTAAGGGAAACACATTTTCTGAGATTTTATTTTTCCATTTATAAAATATGTAAAAAATAATATTGTGCTCTTGTATAGTGGCTGCTTTTGCTCACAGCAGTAAAGAATCTTATTGAGTCAGCTTTCCTAAGAAAAATTACAAAGCACAAGTATTTATCAAATCTGTCCATTTGGTTCTTGTGCCCACTCATCCTTCCAGACAAATAAACTTTACACTTCAGATCATGATAACTGTTCTTTTGTTCTATCTTTCCATCTGAGTATTTAATTGCATATCTTAGAAAAAAACCCTTTTTCTGTCACCTTTTCTTTTCCCAGTGAGTGGTCAGTGTTCTCATATATTACAGAAAAATATTTTTAGTATATGTGAAAGAAACCAGTTAATTTATCAGTTAGATGTTTCATTTGCCCTTGAAGTAGTGGCAGGTCCTGCCCTCTAACAAATAGTGGAATGGAAATTTCTGTTCCCTAGTTCTTCTAATGTTCCAGTACATTTAAATATAGAGCTCTGTCAGCATTAGCTGTGTATGTTTAGCCTGTTTAGATAGTAAGATGATGTAGAAGTACTTTTATTTTTTCAGATTCTTAAGCACCAACAGCAGGTGAGAACTAAGCAAAAAATTTTGGTTACTGTGATGTACGCTGACCTGCTATTTAGATGTTCCTCCACTGTTTATGATTTACAAGAGGGAGGGATGTCTTCCAGTAAAGGTTTGATTTTATTTTGCACTGCTAATCTTAGATAATCCAGACCATTGCAACTCGATAAAAGACACAGTAGCCTCTGAGATCCTGATTTGCTTTGGGCTTCAGACATTTGGCCCCTGACAACTGTCTGTCACATCTCATGGGTTGTGTTCTAGTATAGGAGTCATTCTGGAAACAGTTATCAGGGTGTTGTTAGCAGGTGGCAAACCTGAGACATCCCTTGCCAAAGTAGATGTGTTTAAAAAGATACAGAATGGATGGAGGTGGGACAATGCTTGGAAAAAGCATCATATGCACTTGCTGAAGTTAACACTTCTTCAGTCATCTGCTTTTGTCCACAGAGAGAAGCATAGTCTTAATCCCATTAAAGGGAGGTAAGGGTTCCTAAGTGCCAAGTAGTTCTGGTATATTCTGAGTTGGAAGAGACCCACAAGGATCACCAAGCGCAACTCCTAAGTAAATGGCCTGTATGGGTATTGAACCCCCAACTTGGTGTTATTAGCACCATGCTCTGACCAACTGTTAATCTCATTTCCCTGACCTAGTTTTTTCAGTTACGGCCCAGTTAAATTTTTGTACCCTGTAATTTCAAACCTGTGGTGTGTGACTAAGTCAATTTCATACATTTCTATAACTATAAACTGTCTCTGTCTTGACCTGCTTTCTTGCTTTCAGAGAATGTAGCAAAATCATGTAAGGTGTGCAGCTTGTAACGCATGATCATTTGCTGCATTTTATTTATCAGTTTGAACTAATTTTATCAGGGAAAAATTGTTGCAAGGTTTTTTATATCAAGTCACTGAAGTCAACATACATTTGCCGCTACAGTGAGGGAAGATGCACACAATCAATATGATTGGTAATGCAAGCTTCATTTATTTCCAGTTACAGCAGTCTTTTATACCCTAACAAACAATGGTTAGTCAGTTCTTAAAGGGTTACAATTGTATCTATATGATTTCTTTCTCACCAGAGTCCTTCCTTGTTCTCATGAGAAACTTTACTTAACCTATATCAGCAGGAAAGCAGGGTTACAATGTTTTTTCTACATCAGTACATATTGAAAATATCAGTACATGCAGCTTGTTCTTGCTATATCAATACTGTCCTTGCCTCTTCAGCAGAGAAACTGCTCAAAGAACATTTCACAGGCCTAGTTCAGCAGGGAGACTGCTTAAACAACATTTCCATAGAATCACAGGCCTGCTCTTCGAGCCATTCTTCAACATACACTTTTTACCATTCTCTGACTTGCTAGGACTTTCAGTTCGATATAAGAACATTAGAAGTTATCAGTCTCTTCCAAGATTCATGTGCAATCTTAGCTGTTGTCAATTAATCAATTAATTCCAGTGGATATTCTTTGACACCCTTCTTTTAGAGCTATCTGTTCATATTTATGTTGTGAGCTGTCTTAATACTTTCATCCAAAACTGGATGACACAAGAAAAAGAATAGTGAGGAAAGGAGGCTGGAACTTCCCTAGTGTCAGAGACAAGTCAGTGCACAGTATAAGTTGGTGCTATCCCTGGGTGGCACATCAAAAGTTACCATTGGGAAGTTCCTCCAGTTACAGTAGAGGCTTCGTGTAAGGGAGGCCATGATTTGAGCAATTTTTCTTGATCTTTGGAATTTTTCTTGGGTTCCATATTTCTCTATGGATTCCATATTTCTTAGACTATGGAACATTTTGTTTTCCTCAGATGGGAAACAGGGTCAGAAGTGATCCTTTTTTTGGCAGCTAGTTTCTGCTACTACATTAGGAAATGCTCAATACCTCCTAACTCTTACCAACACTGCTTCACCAGTGATGAATGTAACAATGCCATTCAATTTCATCTAATTTGTCCGGGGCAAATTTAATCTAGTGAGAACTTTGAGGTCAGAACCATAATTAAAACAGCTTCAAGGAGAAAAAACCTTTAAATCAAACCAAAACCACCACCAGCAAACAAACCAACAATTAATTTCCAAGTGTCTATTTGTAGAAGAATTTTATAAAAATCACCTGCTGAAGGCATGTGCTTTGTAAAAAAATTCCTATAGCTAGGTCTACATCTCATTATATCTCTATCAACTAGAAATATTATCTCCATCTAGTGTAGGACTTACTAAGATGACAGTTTAAAGTTATTTTGTGTTATCACTTGATAGATGAAGAAAGTCTATATTGTCTTTCTCTTTCAAAGTATTATGATTCCTGAGCTGATCTTAGTTTAGAAGATTTGAGGAGGCAGTAGGGCAAAATGTGAATGGAGTGAAAGCTTTTTGCGTATTTTTTGTTCATTGGACAATCATGGAAGAAGTCTAAGGGTAGAGATGGTGGCAGCATGGAAGAAAATGAAAGTGATATGCAGCAACAAAACGTGTAATAACCACTCCACCTCACCACTATAAACATTGGGACAACTGTATTGTCCCATCAAGTCTGCAGCCTGTGGGAAGGAAGCTTATTTCCCTGCTTGCCTGGCACAAAGCAGAAGCTGTGATAACCATATACACCAGTCTACTCCTGTGCTGTGGGATTGCAGTAATGTGGGCCTTGATCCATCACAAGGTGACCGAGAGTTTTCAGATGTTACCATTGGAATATATGCAAGTTTTACTGATCAGAGTATTTTTCTAAAAGATCTGCATTCTCAAAACTTTAAACTATAGTGCTGGTTAATTCATTCACTCATAAAATCTGCATAGAAGGCAAGGGTGACATTGCAACTATGTCTTTGGGATATATAAGAAACAATATTTTTTATTTATATTCCAGACACTGAACAAAAAATATTTTGTATGTCCTCATGACTTTGAAGTCATTACTAGGGAGTTGCCAAGAGGGCCTCCAAAGAGATTGTAGAAGGTTAGCTTTTTGGCTTCCAGCTGTTCCCTTGTACAAAATGAGGGAGTTGTTGCATCTGGTCTTGTATAGGTATTTACCGCTTTTAAATAGTTTGTCCCTCTCTGCTAGCTGAGTGCAGTTGATTTGAGGCAATTCACCCAGATTTTAAAGCAGAAAATAAGAGAATAGAAATCTTCTCTCTGAAACATGGTTGGAATTTTAAGAACGTGCGTGTCCAACAATTCCTTCCAAAATCCTGCACTTCAGTTCTCCCTTAGGTTTTTCATATGCATTTTGGGTACAGTTCACATTGAATAACTTTAGCTGACTAAAAGGAAGCAATCTAATGAAAGCTATTCCCTTTAGTTTGGGCTTTGGCAGGAGATAATAAAAATTAATAGATGATTTCTTGGGCATCCTATCTATCTTTGGCTCATATACTAGGAGCAATTTAATGATGAGTGCCTATTTCCATTGCCAAGGGAGGAATTTTATACTTGTGTAGATGCTTGACAACTATGATTAGGTGAGAAAATCTCATTCTGCAAAACATATGCACATATCCTAAATTATAAACTCTCTAAGTTAATGAGTCTTAATCTTAAATGTAGCTTTCTGGCTGATTATAGTATTTATCATAATAAAAATTATAAAGTGACTGCAGAATTAACCTAAGACAAAGTACTATTAATAATACTCAGTCCAAAATTGGCCTGAGAAAAAATTTCTTTGCTCTCTCCAGACACACTGGTGCATGTCTGCTGCTGCTTTAAAAGAACCAGAGCCCTAAAATAACAGAAAACAAAAAACACATTCCAACTTACAAATATCTCTCTAAATGTTTGCATTTGCATGGATTATGAGAGCTAGGCACCAGAAAGACATCTATCAAATATCTTCAGTCATTTTTTTCAGAGTATAGCCTCCAATCCAAAGAGATTTTTTTTTCTTCTTTGTGGACATACAAGATAAAGGCTTGTGGAAGCAATTTTTCATTGAAAATTGCACTGTGGATATACATGAACCAGAATTTCCTTTATTTCAAGTTTCACATTCTAAATGCAGCTATAATTTGCATCATTTACAATTTTGCTGTAAACTGATTTGAGACATCTGTCTACATTATAGCCAAACCAGGCAAAAGATAAGTAGGTAAAATGGAAAACTTCTAACATAATTGATTTCCACCAAAAAGCACTGTCTCTGTCTGTTATAACAATTAGTTTATCAATTTAATGTTGATTATGGCTTTCCTACCGAGGAATAGGAAAGCTTGCAAAAAAACAATGCAAAAGAATCTGGCACCATTGCTGCTAGAGCTGATACAGTATCTAATACATATATTTACTTTTCTTTAAGGTATTTTCAGACGTGTTGAGCAAAAATCTGGCTTTGCAACGTAATTCTCATTTGACAAATTTTATTTCACTATGCTCTGGCTAATTTTATCCTCTGGAGGCATAAATTTGGGCTTTGAAAAATCTATTTCCTTCAAGCTTGTAATTTAAGTGATAACAGATGCTCAAGACAGACTAAGAAAGAAAACATTAATCTCTCAAGAGTGTTGAGAAAGCGATCAGCTTATTTAGTTTCTAAATAAGTTAATAAACACCTTTGCAAATTTCTTCATAAGAAAACAGCTTCAAGAACTCAGTCATAAGATGGAAAGATAATCAAGAAGTCATAAGATAGGAAGAATCCATTGATGAAGAGATGGGAACTTAAGTAACAAACCACTGAAATTAAATCTTAGATGGGATTTTTTTAAATACTTCACCTGCATAAACTACAAATTTACCTATGGATAGGGCATATGGCTTTCTAATCATCTATTTATCTATTTTATATTGCATCCTACAATAGATTTTATTTGCCTTGATTAATTTAGTGTTGTATATATCAAAAAACGGGGCATCAAGCATCTCATTTAAATAATAGAGGTTACAAATATGATTTGGCAGTAAGATAATTAATGAAGTCACTGAATCTGCTTGGGAATAATTTTTCTGTAAACTGAAAGGGATGCTAATAAAATTCAGCATGAGTATTTCAGAGTAGCACATAGTGGGATTGTTTTAACTTCAACCCTTAAAAAACCCAGCACCACCATAAGAAAACTCATTCTATCTTAAGTTTATTTTCCCTTTCATATGAAGACAGATAGTAAAGATTACCTATTTTTGAGCATGATATTGAATTTCCTTTAATGTAAGTATCCTCATTTTTATGTTCCCCATTTAGTTAGGAGATATAGACCTTCAAAGAGGAATTCCAATTTACTCTAGATCACCTCCCCTATCTCTTGTACCTCTTTTAAATGACCCTACAGGAAACTTATAGAAAATCTTACCTTTCCTTGGGTAACTGAGGTAGTTACATTTTAGCTTTTTTAGCTTTGATCTTAAATCTTTCCCAAAAATATGCATATCCACACGGAAAAAGCCACTATAAATCAATACATAGAGAGCAAAAGGGTGTGGAGGTAAATATATATCACTGCATATAAAGTACTTATATAAAGTGCATAGTCTATATTTATGGTGTGTAGAGACTATATATATATATTACCATTTGAGTATTATATATGTACACACTATCTAAATGTCTATATATACTCTTTTGGTATACAAAATATAATTATGTCTATTCATGTATATCTATCACTGTGTGTATTATATATATATCAGTCAAAAGAGAAATAAGCACAAATATCTGAGAAAAATAAAAATATTTAATTAAAACAAAGAAAGCTTGTCCTGGAGATCACTAAGTTCTCTTCCTGTCATTGCTAGTGCACTGGCACAATAATATAAAGATAGTGGACTGATGTCTCAGTTCCTCCTTTTTTTTTGCAATTCTAAGATTAAAGTGGAAGAAGGAAGAGCAGCCTCCCACTTCCTGCCTGATTCTAGGAATACAGATCAGAAACAGCTGACATGCTGATTTCTCCAGAGCAACAAACACAACCAGTCCATGGAACTAATTATTTTAATACATTTGAAATCCTTGAAGATTTTGAATACTTTCTTCCAAGAAACACATGCACCTTCCTCTTCACAGACCAACTGAGTTTCTACAATATATGTGGTGTTTTGAAGCCTTTTCTCTCCAAGACATGTTGAGATCTGTGGTGTCACAAAGCTGTTTCCCCAGTTCCTCACCTGAGAGCTGTCTCTGCCTCAGTGGACCTGTGCCAGTGGGAGTGATCACTGTTGGAAGCCATCAGATGAATGATCAAACAAATAAGGTCCACACACTGAGAATCGCTTGGTGGCAACCAGCTGTTCAAAGCATGGGTTGGAAGCAGTTCCTGCTCTGGGCAAATGTGTCATCTGGCTCAGCTTAAGTTTGGCCCAGTTTCTTTTGTGCTAGCAGAGGATGTGCTTGTGCTCTGTTTTTTATTACCCTCTCCTATGGCTTCTGCTGACTGAACCAGACAGCTGAGAGGCACAGTTAGAAATTATTTTGCAGACCAGGCAGGAACCAGCTGGGTTTGCACTCCAAAAAGCCCAACTGATTTTGTCTCAGGTGGTCTGAAAACAACTCCCACTTGCACTTGGTGACAGGGACACAGGACTAAAAGTATCATATAGCTCTTGTATAGCACCTAGGTAATGGATAGCACATGTGAGTAGAGGTGAAGAGAACATGATGGTTTTGGAACAATTGTTAAGAATCAAGATTCATGTTTAGAGAACATTTATTATGTCTTGGTTAATGATTGAACTATTTTTCAGTTGCAGTACCTTTAGATCTTTAAAAATTAAATAGATATGGCTCAGTACTCAAATCTGGATCTAGGCTTAGTAGTTGAAATTTTCAGAAAGGCTTCGACATTCATGTGGTGTAGTGTCACCCCCAGCAAAACCAACTTCAATATTTGTAAGATTAATAGTCTTCGAGGTTTAAAATATAAATGATCTCATTGTTGAAATTGAATATTTACCCTATATTCGTTTTGGAGAATAATTTTTTAGTGGTTGGGATAAGACCATAACTTGTTTGTTGTGGCTGTTGCTCTGATCCTATGTTTGGCTAAGTTTTGTCAGTAGCATATGTCAGTAGCATACAGAAAGGCAATGTATACAACTCTGATTTACATACACATGCAGTGACATCAGTTTCATGCTTTTTATCTAAAAATTTACTTCACGTACCCAAGGTCCTCTAGGTACCTGTTTTCTAGAGACATCAAAAGGGTTGGATGTGCATACCTGTGTGGGCTGAGCTTTTGTTTCTTTGACTTTTACCTAAACACTCCAGAGACTTCATAAAAGTTCATACTGCCATGCTGGCAGCAGGCACCTGCTGGGAAGGGGCCTGTCGCCATGAAGGTAAAGTTCCACTTGTGGCTCTCAGTGCAGCAGGAGACACAACCAGAGTAAGCAGTGCCTTCTCTACGCTGTCTGGAGAAGAGATGTCCCATCTCCTGTCCAGAAAACAGGGCTAGTTACATGGAGCAGAAGAGGATGAAGCACAGTCCATGCAGCCACAGAGCACGATCTGCCCCCTCAGGAGAGGGTGCTGGTTCCTGTGGGTTGGTCATCATGGAAGAGACTTCAGGACAGTCTGTGTGGCCCTCACCATTACTGTTGTCCCTGACAGCACATTAACAGTGGTATAGATCTGGTAGGTACTATTTCTTCATTTTGTGTTACTGGTATGTGCCCCAGCATTTACTGTCATCCTTCCAGTCCATGTGCCAGCGTGACTTCTCTGTGCCTATTCATCAAGGAAGGGCTGAAAAAGCAATGCTGGCACATACTTCTCTTGCAGCAGGCTGCTGCTGTATCAGGGCTTGTCCAGAGGCAACACTGTCGTTAGAAATGGTGTTGACTGGGGGCACTGGAAGAAATACAAGTGCACTTCTAGCACCAGTGCTTTTGTGCAGGAGTTCAGGCAGCAGGAACCTGTGAAGAGAGATGTTTGCTGTGCTCTGCAACCTGATACAGATTGTCAGGTCCAGGCACTAACTGTTCATGGGGAAAAGGTGAAGAAGGCTGAGCATCTCACAAAGACCTGGATGCCACCCCTGCCCAGTACTCGCTCCTGTCCAGACTCCAAGAAATGTTGCAGCAGGGCCCCTTCCATCCTTTCACTGGGCACAGATGAGTGTCTGGGGATTGAGGAGGAATGGTATATTGAGGTGCTGTGAATTCTTGAGCCTGTATTTATGGCATACTGAGGATACAGATGGAGCATTCAGGAGGTACCTTAAAAGCTGCCAATGAGAACATAGGGAGGTGTATAAAGATATGATTATTTGCTTAGTTTTTGTATATACGATGTGAGATTCAGGGTAAGGTTTAAAAAGATGTAGTACATCTTTCTATATAATGTAAACAAACTATGTATGCTGAGCTAAGATCATTATCAGTGTAACCTGTTTGAGCATTACATGGGATAAATTCCTTCAATTTATTTTAGAGGCTTATACATTTTTACTTAAATCTTTTAAACAGAGGAAATGATAGTCATCTCTGACGTTCTGATAGATTGAATACTTAAATGCTGACATTGTGCTACTTATTAGATCCAAGTATCAGAATAGTCAAATAAAATCAAGTGAAAAATACTAGTAGATTTGTAATTATGACTTTAGAACGATGAGAATGCATTATGGGTTTTCTGGTTTAGAGAGTAAATGCTGTTTCAAAGTCACTTCACTTAAGAGATCCATCCTGGACATAAACCATCAGCATTAGGAAATTCCCGTACTATGTTTTAACAGACTATAAAAAAATGAAGAAAATGCTATTTTCGACTAGTGACCTTTTTGTTCTCTTATAACAGCTCTAAGCGATTGCCCACAATATATTTCTTTTTGCTAAGTCTGTATGTTGATGTGGAACCTATTACTTTAGATGAGAATGTTACTTCTGGAAAAAAAATTGGTCTCTGTGAAAGAACTTTATATTATTATTTGTCAAAGTAAAAAATTTGTTGGCTTTCATTTTTATCAGACATTTATGACAAAGCTGGCATAAGCAGCAGGTTACTTCATTAATTCAATAATTTAAGATACATCAGCTTGCTTTTCTAACAGAGGTGTTTACACTATTCTTGGTCACACAGTTTATACTCAGAATATACTTCAAGGTTACCACTCATATTATCATATTTTGTATTCTCAGACTTTCTTGTGAAATCTATGGTCTGAAATTGTGAATTCAGAGCAAATTTTGTCCTACATGTGGCACTAGGTAGACTCCTTCTGATGGTAAATTCCAACCTCAACTGTACAGGGATTACCATTTCTCTATATTGATCCAGTAGCTGCACTGGCAGAGAGCTAAGTGCACTAAGACATACTGCAGAAGTAATGTGAATGGAGCCTGTCTTTGTCCTTCTTTACAAACTGGGTAACAAAAGTCACAAAAAACATGATGAAATCTGTGCACCCCTTAGACAGGTAAAAAATACTTCTCACATTGTCCATCCAAGAAGATGAGGAATATACGAATGAAAAAAGGAGTAAAAATAACTTGCAATATTGAAAATACAGATCTACTGAATCAAAGCCATTGGACGTTACTTAACTAAAACTCTGAATAGTTTTTTTCTTTAGAATAACCATTTCCCTTAATAGCTTTGAGTAATTACCATAATATGCATTTTCAAAGACACAACTGCTTCCCAGAAAAGCTATCTGAAACTGGTGGGAAGTTGTTGTCCCATCCATCTACCACAACAGAAAGCCAACAAGACATATCAAAAAGGAATAGTCAATTCTTCACAGCCGAAAAACCAAGATGATATAAAGCTGATAGCACAGGTCTTGGCCAGTCCTTCAAATGTGATTTAGTTGATGAAACATGTTCAGGATTAATAATTTTGCACTTACTCTATAGATGAGCAAAAAACTGAAAAAGGATTAAATTCTTAAATTAAAGAACTTGAAAATTGTCTGCTAGAATTTTTTTAAAAGTATCAGTCAGAAAAAAAATATGAAACACACAAATGCAAAACAAGAATTAACTTGTAAGAAAACAAAATATCATCTGCACTTTCATTATGGGTTTATTAACAGCAGCATTTTACATAAAGCATGAGAAACAGATTTTTTATTTTTTTATTACTTAATGTTTAGGCCTCAGGCCAAGAATATTTTGTGTCTGCAGAGGACAGCAAAAAAATGTACACTAACTAAAACTACTTAAAGAAACAGCAACAAAAAGTATAAAAAATTAAATTACATAATCTCTGAGGAAAAACTGAGGAAGCAATGAAAGATGTGATACTAATCTAATATAGGAGAAGTTATAAAGGATAATGTACAGAAAAGTGATGGTGAGCAATCTTGCATTTCCCTCGTAACATCACAACAAGTAAAGTTTTATTTACATATTGGAAAGTTTTGGGCAGATAATAAGAGTACTTCCTAATGTGTGCAGTGTTGATGAAATGTGAGCCAAGTCTTTCAAGAGACACTGTGTAGTATTTTGGACATGTTTTTCATGAGTGATCTATGTATATGTGTGGACTTAGAACAGGGAGCAGATTGGTCACTTCATTCTAGGTGGAAAGGTGCCATGTCTTAATGCTAGACCTACATAACTTCTGTAGGGTATGCTCAATTTTAGACTGTAGCTCTAAATCCAGGAGCAAGCACTGATTTCTCTCATTATGTTGGAGATATCCACATTTTATGGCTTGTTGAAAAGTGCTTATCAAGAGACACAGAATTAAACTGTCATTTTTTTTCTTGCCTCAGAGTTTTCATGAGAAAGGTGACTATTCAGTAATGCTTGTTGTAAAACTTACTTGTTGTGTTTGGCATGCGCTGCCACTGAATGGTACCAGGCAGTCTGGATCTGTTGTTTTTCCTCCTTCATCCACACTCCACATATTTTTTTTAATTTTATTTATATCTGAAAAGGAAGCCACAGGGGATTTTTTTAAAAGGGAAGCATCCAACAGAAACAAGTGTTCCAGTTCACGTGAAGCAAATAGTAATCCTGAAACATAAACCAAAATCACTTAGATCATTCTGTCACAATATAAATCCCGCACAGTATTTTCTTAAGAATTCTTTAAAGAATGATCTTGTCTCTCACATTTGTTCAACACAATCAGTTACTTTTGTCAGTTAGGTATCTGTCTCTGATAACATTCTGACTTATCATGGGATTGTAGAAGATGGAGCTGGAATGGACCTCAATAAATTTCTGGTTCATCACACTGCTTTTTACGTTCATCTGTCTCCTATCTGACAGTATGCACAGATCCATTTTTAAAATTTACAATTTTTGTTTTTCATTCTGATTATTGAAGAAGACTGATATGAAAATTAAAAGGTAGAGGGAAGACTCCGTAACAGCACCTGGGACAATACGGTGATCTTCCCTGCCTACCTGCCAACATTTCTCTCTGTTGAATGTGTATTTTGTTTTCCTTTCACTCCTTATGCTATTTTACAGATTATTTTTCTAGAATTGTTGTGTTCTAGCTTCTGTCTTTCCTTTGCCCTTATTTTCTGTTATTTTCACAGATGGTGGTGCAAAGAGAACTCAGTGAAATTACTTGATATAGAAGAGCCATCAGAAGTACAGTATCTTTTTACTGAAGAAAATGGAAATGCAATAAGCACGGAAATTATGCTGGTAGTTGTTTGTAATCATCTTGATATATGGATTCCCAGTCCATTTTTCCCTACTCTGATTGAATTTATGTTGTGGTCTGGACATGCTGTGTACGTACACAATGATTATCCAGTGTTGCATCCAAGCAGCTCATTCCCTCCCTCACTTCTTTGGCAGCTGCTTGTGGCTTCCTCTGGACATCAGATTCCTTTCTCTACTCTTTCAGGATGAATCTGATGCCAGTAGCATGACTGAAAGCCAGGCCAAAAGTGATGGCTGACCTCCCACCCGTGTATTTACAGGAATCTAATGTGTTGGAAAAAGATTCTAGGGAAAAATTCAGCCTGTTTTTTGGAAGGTTCTTATACACAATGTAAACTTGAAGGTAGGAAATAATTCTGCAAAACAGAATAGTTTGTAAAATTATTAAAAAATGCCTGGAGAATAGAATCACACCATTCTACACTCCATGATAATGCAGTACAGGCTACCCATGAACTATCATTCTGTTATCAGAACTGTTTAATTATATTAAATTTGGAATTTAATAATATAAATTTTTGCAGAGTTTTTTGCAATAAATTTTCAACCACCTATGTGGTTATTTTTCCTCCTTTCTTCCTTTCTTTTAGTAACTGTTGTTATATCTGTATTGTTTTGTGACCAGTGACACTGTCAGGTTTGGGACCAGCTGGAAAAACCAGTAACATCCTCTGCTACAGCTGGACTGCTGTCCATTCAAGTGCTGCTCTGGAATGGATACAAAAAAGAATTTAAAAAGTTGAAAAGTCTATTGAATTTCTGAATGCCTGATAGTAAAGACCCCTTTGTCCTGAAAATAGGGAAGAAAAGAGATGTTAATGCATGGTCAGTGTCTTGTAATATGACATTTTCTTGTATAAATGGAAGAACTATGTTGATTTGCAGTTGTTGGTGTTGACAGAGTAGTTTTCTTGTGTGTGGACTGTCCATTTCAGTGTGGAATCTGGGAAACACCCACAAAATATTGGGACTTATGCAAGGTACATTTCTTTTCGGTGGCAAGAAAAGTTAGCTGCAGCAACAGGAAACTCCAATGGTACCAGCAAGGAAGCACATGGATCCTTGAAGATGACAAATTTAAAAAAAAAAGAAAAAAATTTGTATTTCCCTGATTCAAAAAAATTGCAAGAATTCCATTTATATGCAGGACTTCCATTTGTTTCGGGGCTATTAGTCAGCTTTAATGCTGGAAAAGGAATCTTACCAGCTATATATGTCTTTACATACGTACCAGAATACATTTTAGAAGGTCTACTATGAATGAGCTGAAACAGAGATGAAGAGAAGTACTGGAATCTAAGGCTTCACTGATGAAACTGATAAGATGGTTCACCAGAAAGCAGCTAGAAATTTAATTTTTAGTGAATTTTTCTCTAAGAAGCACTCTAATAGTTGACATGGACTGTACTTCATTTACAACAGTACCTGTGAATTTAGTTTGTTCATAATCAAGTTCAGTTTGGAGATCAGCTCCATCATTTTCTCATTTGCCACCATGGGAAAGTAGATAAACCTGATACATTTTATGTTGTGCAAATAGGAAAAATCTCAAAGACTTCCTTAACTGATGACCTAAAAGCTAAGAAGGAAACTCTTACATTATAAATCCCAGAATAACAGGAAGTCCAAAAACTAAAATTTAGGTTTCATGAGCTGATTTTCCCCAACCATATGACATCCATTTGAATTTTTTTCCAGCTCCTTGAGCATGATATCTCTTTGAATGACTTTAAGTGTTATGAAATACAGAAGGGACTCAGGAGAGTCCCTTCTCCCTGTACTCAGGAGACTGAATATAGGCTGAGTTCTGCCACATCCACCATGTGGTGCCTATGAGAACCCTTTCTTAAAGTGGCTGGATCCAAGCTCACTGTGGAATTCAGAAATGCTTGGATGATTCTACTAGTACTGAAGATTGTCTCCTTTTGCTCTTGTGAAACCATCATAAGGTGTTATTGTTTAACAGCATGCCAAGTGTCTGGGAGTAAATGTTGCAAAGACTGGGAGCATACACAACATTTTTCTTACCTTGTATGCCTTTGCCTTCTGTGTTGTATCCAGGACTCTTAGTACTCTCTGTGGTCTTTTTTTTTCATCAGAGAGAATCCTAAATCCTTCTCCTACCCTTTGATTTATAAAAGTACTACAGAGGGGAATATTTTGCTTTTGTTTCATTTATGAGGAAAAATTCTTGGTCTGCATTTTGCACTATGAAATTTTTTTACCTCAAAGCAAGAGATCAGGCAAGCATGTGTAAAATATATTGATGCTCTATAAAACACAAAGAGAAAAGAGTAACAAACAGAGATCTGATAGCCAAAATGAAATAATGCATGGTTTTCCTGGGAAAATAATAGTGAGCACTGTCTGTATATTAATCAGGAGAAATAAAGAAAAAAAATACAGTATAGCTGGAACAAAGGGATATTTGCCACAGGAGTACTTAGAGCCTACTGAATGAATACACATTCTGATCCTCAGCAATTATGTGCATTAAGAGTTAGTGACTTTCTGCAAGTAAACCCATTAACAAAATAAATCCATGTTTACTACCTACAGCCTATCTATTTCATAAGAACAGGTCTCTTAACTGTCTCATCTATGCAATGTGTGTTATGGATTAAAAAGAAAGGCAGTGCATAGGCTAGTTTATGGCACATGGCTTGAAAGCAGCACATTTCTCATGTCACTGGATGGTCACCTGCCAAAATCTGCCCACATCCTCTTATCTGCTTATGTGTCAACAATATACTTATCCCAGTTGTCTAGAGTTCAACAAAATCAGTCAAGTTTCCAGGGAGTATGGCACAGTTTGTATGTTATGAGACGACTGAAAGGGAATTTGGGTGCAGTGAAAGGAGGTGAATGTATATTTTTAAACTTTCTAAGACTTTCAAGCCTTCAAGCCTTTTAATGTCAACAAAATACCCTAATTACATAAACAAAAGGAGCTGTAGATAAGAGAAGAACTCAGACACTAGGTAGCATCTAAAACATGGAGCTGCCTAACAAGATTAATATTTTTTATATGTGCTCTGTCTCACTCCGTATAAATATCTTAATATCATAATGTTGTTTGTCACAGAACTAATGAACCTGTTAAAACACAGGAAAACCATGTGATATATGAAAATTCACAGGCTTAATAAAGCCTGTACATTCCAGTAATGAGAAGCTCTGATGCACTAAGATGTTCCCAAAATGCTATCCGAAAAACCTCAACACTATTTTTCAGCCAGACCAGGCTGATAAATGCCATTATGCATCATGCAAGGACAAACAGTATTTGGAGCAGCTCTGGGAGATGTCCTGGTAGTCTACCCTTCCACTCTGGGCAAGCACAGGCAAGGTCAGCAAGGTCCCTATGGTGTCTGGAGACCACCGACATGCTGGATAGTGTTCTGGACAGATTCAACAGGGAGCAGTTGAGTAGGGTCAGTGTAAACACCTGCACTCTATCTGACCTGCTAACTTCTGAAGAGGAATTTCTCCTAATTGGTTTCTATAAAGAAAACTAATGCTAGGCAGGGGAGAAAAAGCACATATTGGTCAGATAGTGGGTAAGAACCACAGTCTGACCCAGCTGTGTCTTGTCTGTGACAAAGAAAAGTGAAATGAACTGCAAGGTCATTGCACCCTGCCTGTATCAGACTGTCTTTCATACTCAATAAATGATGTGTGATTACAGTAAGCAGCTCCTTCGAGAGAGTATATTTTGGCAAAGCCTCTCCCCTCTCTTCAGCACTGGTACTATGGCTTTGTGCCATAGTATCCTCCTACCTGTCAAAATACTTCAGTCTGAATTCACTGACTGCTACCAAGCGAGGAGTAAACCTGGTGTAAAGGCAGCCACCGCTAGAATGCTCACAGTGGTAAAGTTGCTGGGCAGAGAGATTGCTCCACCCATACTCACAGGGGTCATTCTGATATCTTTAGGACATCCTTCTCAAACACAGAGAGTGGTGGTTTAGGAGCTAAAAGGTTATTTGGAGAATACAGGTTATATGAAGAATACAGCCAAGTGATTATCTCCTTTATTTATGTTTCCATTTTTCCCACTCCAAAATTACTCTGTCAAGGTGAGGAGAGGTTTCTTTTCATTTGTTTTGGTTCTCTTTTTTCTGATTTTGGGTTTTCTTTGTTTTTTTTCATAGGGGGGTGATTTTTTCTCATGTTTTGGTTTAGGTTTTTTGTACCTAAGGGTTGATTTTTCTCATTGCTTTCCCTCAAAAGCTCCACACTTGAATTTGTTTCTTTTATGAGTAGCATAAACTGAAGACAGATTTTGTTTGCTTCCCTTTACTAAACTTTCCTTGTTAAAAATGACTGATGATTGTTTATCTTTTCTTTTGTGCTTTGAAGAGATATCAAATCCCATGCTTTGAGGAAGGACTATAGAAGGGGTCATGGATTCATCGTCATTCATCATGCACTTCATTGTGCATGTGTGTGCCTGCACTGCAAACTGAGACTGCAGATAAATTCATTTGTCTCTTTGCAGTGAGCTGTAATTAGAATTCTGACTGGCTGGAAAGTGACTATTCATTACACTGCAAAACTACAGAGCTAGATTAACTTTTACTGGAGGCTTTTCAAAAACACCATTTGCACTTTCTGGCATGCACTGAATAATAATGACATAGCACAATAGCTTCTTAATATTTTGTAAAGCAATAGCAAATGGGAGCCCGTGTCATCCATTGGGAGCCCACTGGGTTAGGTCATGTATAAACACCATTTGTTTCGGTTCCATTTAAAGTCAAATGAGCAAGACTAAGCCTGAGAGAACATGTGTCCTATACAGTCTCTATTGCTTCACCCCTGTGCAGACAGCTTCCTAAAGGCACAGACAGAGTGCCCCAGTAAAAGCAGCATCTGGCAGCACAGAGCCAGTGGAGTAACTTCAGTGCTGGCCTCTCTTTGGCTGATGGCACGCAAGGATGCACACTGTTTGCGCCCACAGTCTTTGGCTAACATCTCCATCCCTTAGATACTCAAAAAGCTGAGTCAGCCTCAAAAGATATCAGAAGACAGTTAAGTGCCTGATCCAAGACACCAAAATGTAGGGGTGACTTTAATGAGACTACCAGTTCCTTTGAAGCACAAAGGTGCTCTTCAGACACAGCCAAGGATTTAGAACTGAATATCTAGTCCATGAAATAATATGGGTAACATTCCAAGCCTGTTCTGTATATAGCAGATGCAAATTTCTATTCCCTTGCCTGTCAACATCTTGAAGCAGGAATTCTTCTAGGTCAAACGAATTACTTAGCAGCCTTTAATTTGAGAGTATTTTCCCCTGTAACAATATCAAATTCTTACCTTTTATGCTGGAATAAGCTGTTCTTTCAGGAGTAGTCAGTTTTTCTTTAAAATTGGAACAAAATCAAGATATTTCAACTTTTAAAGGAGAATAAAATAAAATTGCATGTCTGCTGCTAAAGAAAAAATACTGGAGTGTTCTTTCTTACCATCTTTAATACTGAAGCCTAAAAATGTAGAAAATTTATATTTTGATTAGGAATGTCTTTTAAATTCCAGTAATAACTTTTAATGCTCAGATAAGTTCTATTTTGATCAATAAGGTTATCACGTTAAACAATTCTGTGTATATGTGAAACACAGCTGCTAGGGATTATTATTTAATTCTGTTTTCCTAGTGGTGCTTGTTTGTACAGACACACTGAATGAGTTTTGAATCACTAAAAATCAATACAGGGAAGTTTTGTTTCTCAATATGTTCTTACTTGTTCACAAGTTCTTACTTGTGTTTGTGTGTGAATTGAATGAAGGGATGTAAAGTATAAATCAGGATATTTAGCAGAATGGAAGATGGAGAGTGGTGCTACAATACCTCAAAGATGCAGGTTTAATAAAGTCTGGTCTTTCTCCATTTACCTTTCTCCCTTTACCCTTCTTTTGGCCAGGAATTCTGTAGACTGCAGCACTGGTCCCTTGACACCATCCAGAGGTTCTTTGATGTCATAAAGTCCTATAGAAAAGCAGATTTTTAATGTTTCTATTACTGTTTGAATTTTCTCTGTGTACCAGGCCTACTATACCATTTTCTTAGAGTCTTCCATTTGTTTATCTTGCTGGGTTTTTTTGTCCTGAACTGTAAATGTCTAAAGGCAAGTGGATGTCTTTCTGTGTTGTAGTCATCAAGGGCCAAAAGAGCTGTGAGTTATTGCCTGTGACTGAGCATCCAAAGTACTAAAAGATACCTATGTGGAAGATTTGCTGTGACCCATATGGACAATATCTGGTTGATACAGAAGCTGCTATCAGAAGGACTGCTGTACTACACTGTGGGAATGACTGAAAAATGAAAATTCTTAAAAGAATAATTGAAACTAATCTGCCTCAAACTTTAAAACTTGAAAAAAAGGAGCTTGAGACCCTGGAAGAAAACTCACACAGATGCTGTGATTTCTACTGGAGGAGAAGAACTTAACATGCTGTATTTGCACTTCAGTTGAGTGTTAAGATTAAAACAGTTTAATCATTGAAATAAAATACACTATAATACCAATACTAATGATAGTAGTAGTACCAGTAGTAAAGAAAAGGAGAGAGAAAGAGGAATAAAACTCAAGAGAAAGAAATGATGCTTGATACAATGCTCACCACCTGCTGACAGATGCTCAGACTGTTCCCGAGCCATAGAATCACAGAATCAATCAGGTTGGAAAAGAACTTTGAGATCATCAACTCCAACCTCTGACCTAACACACCCTTATCAATTAAACCACGGCACTGAGTGCCACATCCATTCTATTTTCAAACACCTCCAGGGAGGGTGCCTCTACCACCTCACTGGGCAGCCCATGCCATTGTTTAACCATGCTTTCTGTAGAAAATTGTTTTCTAATGTCTAGCCTAAATTTCTCCTGGCACAGCTTAAGACTGCTGAGCTTAAGATCAACAGCTCCTGGTCAACTCCTCCCAGTTTAAATACTGCACAAACCATTCTATGGCATGGAATATCCTTCTGGCCAGCTCAAATCAGATGTTCAGGGTTATGCTCCCTCCCAGCTTCTTATGCTTGGTGTCAAAGCAGGGGACATCAAAAAGTCCTTAATTTAGAGTAAACACCACTTAGCAATGACTAAAACATTATTGACACTATTCTCATACTAAATCTAAAGCACAGCACTGTACCAGCCACTAGGAAGAAAATTAACTCAATCCCAGCCAAAACACGGACATACTCCTTGGCAACGCACATGCATGCCTCCCAGACAACTGAGTGACCTTAAAATAATTGTTTCAAAGAGTTCTCACCACATCTGTTTATGATTTAAAAATTATAAAACTCACTCAAGTAGGAAATTCAGTGTTAAAGATGCCACAAATGGAGCAAGTGATTCCTCAAATACTACTGATGTAAGGAATCACAATGTCACTAATTCTTGTCGTAGAAGAATAGCAATTAGGCCTAAATTTTATTCATAGATGACAGAGATAGGAGGAATTAAAACATCTTTATTTCCTTTGTTATAGTAGGGAAACCAAAATCTAGAAGTTCGAAGTTCAGTAGCTTTACTGGTTTTCCACTGATCCTAATCAGAATGAGCTCCTCATTCATAATTTTGCTGGTTTTAGTGACTTGCTCTGTAGTTGGACTTCACATGTGGCATCATATAACGTTACTTTGTGCCGACACTTCAGTAAAGGTAGCATTCACTCCTGTCCCTCAAGGACAGCACGAGCTGTGCAGCTGCAACAGAGGCCCAAGCACAGTCCCATGAGATATGCTTAGCTGATAAATCACTGTGTTTGGCAGTGGTTTAAACTAACATCCTTGCACTGAAACAGGGTCCAAACACTAAGACAGTAAGACACTGCTCAGGGAGAGATCAGGGAGCCCCTTTTGCCACGCTGAAATGCCAGGTGCCTGTGCAAAGGATTGCAACCTGCTGGAGTTGCAGCCCCAACATGTTTGTACTCTGACAGTCAGAGCTGTAGGCTCCGTTTCACAAACAGCTCTAATCTTAGCCTCTTTCTGGACAGGTTTATTACAGCTTAACTACAGCTTGCACACATGCAGTATATGTTAAATACCAGACCATGCTGACCGATCAGCTGTAGCTTTAGCAGATTAAGTAAACAACATTACCGTAAATAAACTTCCTATGTCATGGAGTTGGTACTGCTGTTTCAAATTTTCAGTGAATATACCCTTCTTACTACTATTTCAATTCAGCAGTCCCAGAGAAATCTTTTTATATTCAGGGAGAAGTATTATATAGACTTTAGCAAATAGAAAATTGAATCAATTCACTCCATAGTTGATTGAATCTTTTTCATTTTTTTGGTGTGTTTTATTGTGTGTCAAATTATCCTCATCTTATCAATGTAAGTACAAATTCTGAGGAAGCCCATATAACATGAAGTGCTTTGGGGTAGCTCACAAAATATGACATGAATGTGAATAACAGGTTTGTCATCTGTATATTTTTCCAAAAATTTTTTTTTTTTTTTTTTTACTCTCATGAGACTTTGAAAAGGGTTGTGGGAACTTCCTTAGATATTGAATATCCCTTCCATAAATAGCCACAAATAAGCATGAAAAAGCAATTCTGAGCCACAAGAACTGGCTTTGGATTCAGAACGCAGCTTGAATACACTGAGATCTTCTAGACAGGCTTGTGTTGAAAGATAAGATTTAGCTTGCTTTAGATCTAAACATGTGACACTTTGCTGGGCATTCTGTATTTAATTTTGTAAGATTTAGTACATTTAGTTCTTTGAAATACCAACTGATCCAAAAGAAAATTATAAGATTTTAAGGCCAGACGTTAAAATTTTGACATATTAAGTATGAATAAATTCATACCTGTACACTGAATTTAGGCATTTAAATTATTCCAATTGCAAGTTAATTCAGGAATTCTTATCCCATCTTTCATAACTTAAATTTGAAAAATCCTAAAGTTCTTCTTACCCCTGACTTTCACAGCCCAAAATGGTTTTTTAACCTAATTTAAATAGCGATCTATTTCTCAAAGACTCTGTTCTGTTCAGGTACAACTACACAATCAAATGAAGGTAAAGCTGTAATATGTGGTAGTTTTTCCACACCAGCCTCATAGAACAAAACTGCTGATAACAGCAGTCATGGCATCAGGGTAGCTTTAGTGTGTGCTATCAGAAAAGAAGCTCTCCAGGGACCCTTAGTTAAATTAAAAGCAGTATACTAGGATATGGTACAGCTGCACTTTAATAGGCAGGCATATCTTTCCTTTCTCATCAAAACCACCAAGAAGGTTAGGAGCACAAATCTTTATTGACCACCAGTAAAATTTGTTATATTAACTCATTGAGGCACTTCATAAGTCTTCCTCTAACTTATCTTCTCAGGTTATACATACCATAAATATTGTTCTTCTGTCCATCTATCAATCAATCAAATCAAATGAGGTTGTTTGAGCTAATGGTGAACTAATGATATACTAATGGTTCTCCCTGGAAGCATACAACATGCTTCAGCTTTGTAAAAATAATTGCTCTTGCTCTGAATTTGATAAGTAGGTAAAACATACTACATAATATCATGCTGTAAGAAAATACCATTAACTATTTCTGTATTGATGGGGGTGGTTGTTAGCAAGAATCATCTGCAATCATCTTTCTTGCTGCATTTTATTCTGCTGCTATAAGAGCCAGTGAATAAGTGTGTGGCATCAACAGCAGTCCAGCAGTTACTGTGGATCTCTGCTGTTATGCATTATTATCTATAATAGCTATTATCCATAATCATCTATATTATCTATAGCTGTTATTTTTTAATCTAAGGGGAGCTTGGATCTGTATGTATGCATGTATACTGTATCAATCTCACAGTAACTTCTCTAAACCAGTCCAGCATGCCTTCTTTTACTTGAATGTTCTTTATGGCCCTGAGTTCTGTTTCGTGCTGGTTCAAGATATAATAATAATATGTTAATGTATCTTCCTTCTGAAGACTTGCAACAGCTTTCAAAGCCTGACATAAAACAATTTATTTTAAAAACACTCCAATAGTGCTGATCTAAGGTCCAGAGAGGTTGAATGACATACATGTAGGAAGCCTCTGTTGCAAAGGAATAGTAATGTAGAAAATAATGACAAAAGCACTATTTTGATCCGTAAAAAATATCTCTAGGTATAAGACATAGGCTGCAGACATGCAGAATAATTCTTAGAGGAACTAGCAAGTACCATTTTATACTACACACTTAAATGAAATAGGATTTCACATTCCATTTAAGACTTGATGTTTTTGTCTAGAGCATGCAGAAAAATCAATCTGAATTAACTTTTAAAATAGATTGGCTAAACCACTTTAAGTTTCTGCGTAGCCAACTCTCATTTAGAATGTATTAATTTACTTTGGAAGTAAATGTAGTTAGATTGAATTAGGGCCACTTTAATTTTGAATGAGAATGTGCGCATAATGCAGTTAAAGTAATCACAACTTTAAATTCACACCTTTAGTTAATTTGTATTAGTTTTCTTGAGTGTTCCCAGACATATAAACTCTAAATCTCAGTGAAGTCAATAAACATTTCTTCAGATGTGCATTGTTACGTATCCAGATAGAATAGAGCAAGCAAGACAGCCTAAAAGAACATGCCCTGACAGCCAATAATGCTACAGACACGAGGTGAAGGTAGAGTTTCCTATCTAGTAAAAGCTATAGTGAAAGCAACTGTGTCTTGTGGGCAGTATGATCCAGTACCTGAATACTGAAAACACTTGAAATCACCTACTGTCAACATTTCATTATAGCTGTGATAGCCAAATTTTTGATAGTGAAATAACGTTATCAGAATTGACTGCAGTGGGTTGCTCCCCCTTGTCAGGCAACATCACCTATGACAACTGAGAGGCATTTAATGAACCATGGGTGTTGATTGCACATGCCAAATTTCCTTCTTTCCCTGCAAACTGCAGGTCTTAATGACCTGGTTCGCTGTAGACCTGATGGCCACCTGCTGCCAGCTGTGTCTGCACTATGTACAGCTTGCTTCTTTCAGGAGCTGCAAATGGAAAAGTCTGAAAGAGCATGCATTTGAGCTACTGAAAAGCAGTGGGAGATGTGAAGGAAGAAGACAGGGGCAATGCAGTCTCTAATAGGTCCCATCTTTACTCTTACAGTGCAGATTAAAACTTACATGACAACAATCCACGTGCCAAGTGAACTACAGGACTTCTGCCCAGAATCTCTGCTCAGAGGTAACAAAATGCAATGGCTGCATGATTGAGAAATGCCAAGGTAGGAACATGGAGCAAATCACTTGGCAGTAGCTGCATGTGGATAACAGACTGTTCTGAGAAGTGAGAGTAACCAGATGTCTGGCCATTAAGTCTTGGTTGATTGAAATTTGCTTTTATGCATACAAATTGAAAATGCGGTAACACTGTGAATCTCAAAATCTAAAAATTAAAATTGGGTGTCTTGCAGTGAATTTATCTATGTTTGCTATTTCAATAAGAGGAAGAGTTATCAAAACATTGTTAAAAGATTACTGAGTTGCGAACACTGCTATCACAGATTTTTTGAAAGAAGAAGTTGAAGGTATAAGCAATTCTGATTAAAATATTTTTAAACAGAGCTAATCTGCTTCATTTTGGCATCATTTTGCTTTTAAAAGTTGTCATTTAAAAAAGTTGCATGGAAATAGTCAAACTAAATTCTTCTTTCGAACAGATGCATCAGATTTGTAATGAGGACAGATTTTTTTAAACTGTATTCGTTTCTGTCTTAATCTTGCATAACATGAAACACAAATCCTACCATTTGTATTTTTAACATATACAAACCACCTGAAAATTTCAACTTAACATGAAACTGTGTACTTACAGTTAAATGAAAATTTATAGCAGGTTACTGTTTTAATGAAACATAACATTCTAAATCCACACTTAAATATTTAAATATAAAACAGCCTTCTTTTAGAAGAGCAAAATTATTATATTTGTAACTAAAAAATCAAAATGTTTGGTATCCATGGGCCTATTGCTAATTTGTTTTAAGTACATCAAGTTTGCTCATACACAGAAGTTATTAGTGACAAACAGGAAAATAAAGAAAATACAGCTGATAGAAAGAAGAGTGTATATATAGAATGAAATGCATGACAGATTACTCTTTTTGCACTTGTCAACTTCCATTAACGTGTCATTTTAATTATGCTTGTATACTAGAAAATTCCAAGCTTATAACAAATTTCTCTCAGCAGCAAGAAACAGATTAGGGACATGCAGGCAGCTTGCTCTTGTTGAGTGCTTCAAATCTGTGGTCCTATTTTATAGCTCTAGCCTGGTTTAAAGTGTCTAATAAGTCGTCAGAAGTTTTGTGTGTATGGGAATATGAGCTCCAGGCTGCACTGAACACATGGAATCCTTTCCCAGGTGTGCTTCCCACTCTCTTCCATGAAAGCTGGCCAGTACGATTGATCCTCCTGGGTTTCAGATCAGCAGTGAAAATGAAATACATTATTATAAAGATTTCCCCTGATTTGACTAAATGTTGTTTATACCATCCTCTTCTTCTGAGCAGTTTATCAAAAGAAAATATTCAGCAATCTTTTAATTCAAAAGCTGCATCTCAAGGTTGAGGAAACTTCATGTACTCCAGGGCAAATCATAACGAAAATTTGAGGTTTAGAAATATCATTTTAATGGCAAAATACTTATTTTATCCTTCCCTATTTCATTTAAGCCATGGGCTTTCTATTATGATTATTTATGGTTATCATTTTGGCTGCTCTGAGCAGCAGTGTCTTGGCTTACTTGTCTTCTCTGCTCAGGATGAAAAATGAAGTTTGAAAGAATGTTCATTACCTTCACGGCATGTGTTGACTGCACTGATTCTTCATCTGCCAAACTGCATATGCTGGCTTCTGGCTCATCTGGAGACCTCTGGAACTAAAAGTAATTGATCAAATTAATTCTAATATAATCCCACACAGACCCTGCTACCACTGCAGCTTGTTAACCTTATATGCAAACTGTTTGTTTAAACTATCTGGATGACATCATGAAAAATACCTTCAATACATGAAAAGAGTATGAAATTAAAGCCCATTTTAATATTTTTTCAAAGATGACTTGTGTTATGCTACATTTTCTCTAAAAAACAGAATTTTGAACTTCAGCGCTTACAGAATTAGTTTCAATTCAGCTGGCCCTAATTCCCAAATAACTGGATTTCCCCCTACTCTTTAAAATACTAACCACAGCTTTCAAATGATCAAGTTTATCACAGTAGCTTTGTACACAGTATGAAGTAGCAATTGAAAGATCTGAGAGAAATTTTCTTAACTGTGCACTCCCTTTTATATCATATAACCACATAATGGCCTGGGCTCAAAGGCACCTGGAAGATCATCTAGTTCCAACCCCAGTGCCATGAGCAGGATGGTGATTCTTATTCTTGGATTTCGTGGACTTTTACATTTAAGTCAACTCCCTGATGGGTCTATATCACCTCTTACAAACCCCAGTCCACCTATTAGCTCCCTGCAGCAGTTACAATCTCTGGTTATGCAAAACATTTAAGCAGTTCTAATAAACACCTTTGCAACTGTTTCTATCAGCCTGTGTATTTTCTGCTTTCATGCCAGCTGCTGGAGGTAGGGTGCTGTTAACACCAGTAATAAATGGCACCCTGTGCAACCACCTGGCATAATGTGTGAAAGACAAAATGTGTCTGATCCCTCTGTTACAGCACAACATATAATTTGGTATAAGAGTAACTATTCATAAACCATCAGAAATGCCAAGGGTACCTAAGACAACAGAAAATGATTCTCATAACAAAACAGGAGTGATGATGTAAAGGTGCACATGACTGGGTAGTGATTTATAGGTACAGAATGTTCCCCACTGATTCAGGATCCCAGCTTCAACTAGACACAACATGGTGAATTAAAGGTAGCACAGCAGTGCATTTAATATAATTTATCACTGTGGCCCAAGCACTTCACCATGATGAAGTTATATATATATAAAATTACTTTGCATAATATTGTAAAAAGACCAAAAAGCAAGTTTAAAATGTCATAAATGTATTAAGATGATAACCAAAATATTAAAGTAGTATCTCGATTATTTACCTTCATCACTAATGCTTAGTAGCAGCTAAGACCTGTTAGATCTTACATTACTACCTCAGGGTAAATATTTAGTGCTTACTAAACATGGCTTCTAAATGGGCACAGTGAAGACTATCATGAGAGCACTCTTAAGAGGATAATACATTATAACCCTGTCCTGTGATTATTCTTCTGCTTAAAAAGCAAAATTGTCCTCTGAAGTTAAGCCAAGCTCATTCTCATAGGCTTTCATGACACCTTTTTAAATTCTCTTGGCTCTAGCCTAGTAGGTAGTTTTCCCAAAACACCACAGATGTAGCAGAAAGGATATAACACTCATTAAAGTTCATTTCTTGTAGAATTGCTCAATGCTATATACCACAATCTGTATCTACTTAGGGCTAAAGGACAACTTTTCAGTTTAAGTTTTTTTCTGAAAGCAAATACTGAGATGCAGCCTTTTTACAAAAATATGATTTCTTTTTCAGATTTAGGATAAATCTTACAGTCAAAATGAGAGATAAAATTCTGAAACTATGCTTCTTGTCTGGGACATAGGAGTCCTCAGTTCAAGTCCACACTGCACATTATTTCTCTTGGAGTAATTTAGGAGCACAGTTCCACCCTTTTAACAACAAAGGAAGGTAGTATAATGGTCAAAAAAATATATTATTCATTAAAAAATTAAAACCATGCTCATTTCCTGTTATTCATACAAATAGCAGCACAGAGAATAAGATACCAGGCAATAATATGCACAATGCTCTAGCCTATTATTGAGGATATCAGGATGTGAAATGTGAGGTATGGCAGTTGATTTTTAGCTTACATTAAGCAAATACCAACTGTGGAGAGATATGGCTCCATTTCACATACCAAAATTCCCAAATCTGGTTTGTGTGCTGGAGTTCTACCCTGTTTGATTTTTTATTTCCCTTATTGGTTCAGCTTTTGTGATAAAAATTAATATGTTTTTCCCACAGTAGGTTGCCTTCTCCAAGCCCCTGGTAATCATTAAAATCATCATTCAATACCTAAAGAGGGAAATGTAACAGCCTCTCCTCATGAACAGTGCCAGCCAGAAAAATTTGGAAAATATATCCCTCAAGTGGAAAACTGTGTGTAGGCTTCCACCTTGACTATCCACACAAGGGTCCCCACAACAGCAGAGGTAAACCAGAATGATGTGGAAAGCATGGAGCAAGCATGGAGCCCACCATAAATTACTAGCCTGCAGGAGAAGCAAATCCAAGTGTTTTCAGTCTTACAAAGTCAACAGGTCACTCTATCTGTTTTTCAGCTGAGCACATGCACAGGCTGGCAAAGTTCCCTACTCGCCCAATCTTTCTTGATTTCTTTCCACACAGCCCGTAATTCTATATTAGTCTTCTATAAACAGTTTGTGGTAGATACAGACACTTTCTGTTTATAGCTAGTGATTCTTCAATGCTTTCTGCATGTATGAATTCATCTTGCTTTTTAAATTTTGAAAGGGTAACTAATCCCCACAGAAATATTACTGCAATAAAAAAAGGTCAGAAGATTGTATTTATGGGCACATAAGTTTCAAGTTCTTGATGGATTAATCAAGAAAATTTTTGCAAGAACTGTAAGAAACAAGGGAATAGGATTATATTTTAATTTTTCTTTAGAAAACAGGAGCAGTGTAGACTACTTTTTTGGAAAGTGCCACTGGTTTATGCATCATTGCAGTTAATAACTTATTCTAGGTATTAAATCTGTCACATTCCTTTGACTCAGAATAGAATTGAAGAATTTACAGCCAGAGACCCAAATCTGACCTAGCAATTTGAAAGCATAACAGAGATATGAATCCAATTTTTCTCTGTCCAAACACTGACACACATACCTTGTATCAGAGAAACATCTGAACAAGTCATATTTAATATCAGACTGAAATTATTACAAAAATGAGAGCATGAGGATTATTAAACACTCATTTGCTGAAGAGACTTCACTCCCAAAAAGACATCGCCAACAAGCTTTACTTGATGATGTTACAAAATTCTTCAAAGGACAATAAATTTGGTCTCCTGTTATTTCCCACATTCTGTGCCTTCATATGTTTAAAAAATGCTTTCTTTTTAGACTTCATGTAAAAAAAAAAACCCTAATACACTCATCCTTGCAAATATGTTTGTGACAGCAGCATTATCAATGCTACACTAGTAAGACCCAAACGATTACTCACCAGTTTGGTCTGAGGTTTTTTAATATAACAGTATTGTGTGAGGAGAAAGGGTGAAAATACAACTTTGAAAATCTCATTTTGCTCTGTTGTTTTTTGTTTGTTTGTTTGTTTGTTTTCCCCAAAAAAGTACAGAGCATCTGGTCCTCTGCTGGATTATACTGAATTTTACAGTAGAAGAAATTACTATAAAACACTGAGAGCCTATGTCTTTTCTTGAAGATGTCAGAACATCAGTTCAGGGATGGAAGATTTTCATATTGCCAAGTAAAGGTAAAATTAGACATGTGTGAAGTGTCGCTGAAGCAGGGAAATAACCTACCAAACACTTATGTTATCGCGGACCTTATGCTTGAGCAAGCGGGAAGACAAGGAATCAGAGGAGTGTGACAAAGGTGTATACGTGTGGGTCAGGAAGGCCAGGAAGGCCTTTGAAGGCATTAACTCACCTTCCAACTCTTTCCCAGGTAAGGTTTTCTCTTCAAGAGGGTGGGAATGTTCTCGTAAAAACCCCAAAAACCCCAGGGTCAGGCTGTCACCTCTTTCCAAACAGCAGCGGGAGATAGGGCTGTGGCAGTAGCAGGAGCGTCTCCTCCCACTGCATACTTGCTGGGCAGGACCCAGCCTTATCTCATCCCCCAGACCATCCCCACCATCCATCAGCCCTTATCTCCTCGTGGGCCCAGCACTGCCTCCCGCCCCTGCCCATGCTGCCGGGGCTCCAGGCCGGCAGGGGAAGAAGTGGGAGCTGCTCTTTCTGCTCCCAGCCCTGTGTCCTGAGCTGGCTGAAATGTCAGTGCACACCAGAGGACAGGGTCCCCTGGAAAGGGACAGGAGCTGAGGTCTTCGACATGTTTCAATCACATTTAGTTTCCATTTCTTTGAGGCTCAGATGGGCATATCTAATCTCTCGTGACGTCTGCACATTTTCCCCCAGCAGCCAAAAGCTTGCAGGTTAGTGCATCGCCTGGTGTCAGGGCAGGGATGTTAAAAGCACTGAGCATGCCAGCCTTCTCATTGCCTTCATGAGCTGATATTACAGTACCTATCTCTTCATAAGAGCTTCATTGCAGCACTGAGGATGGAGCAATTTGCTCTTCAGGTATTCACACTGCTCAACAGAGAGAAAAAATGAAAAGTTCTTGGGCTCAAACAGCAAGAAAAACCCGAGAAAGGACTGTGCTTTTCAGATTCAACTCTGGTACTGTCTGCTTGAGTCAGGAACTACAAGTATGGTCTAAATCCTTAGAGGGGCAGCTCTTAGATTACGCGGAAGCGGGAAGATGGTTTGGAAACTAAATACCTTTTTTCGATTTCCAGACAAGGAAAAGGGAAAGGGAAGGACAGCCAAAACAAAAGCCAGGGGTAATTATGAAACGGTGTAAAATGGAAAAGGAATGCTTTTAGTCCCCATGGCTGGCACCAAGATATTTCAGCTTCCAGGTGTAACTGCAAGGGAAGTTGAGTATCAGATCTCAAATGTGTGTACACAGAACAAAAACCACTTGGTTTCCAATAGCCTTTACCTATGTACAGTGAAAAAAAGTCAGGTGGCATTTTACATTTTGAGAGTTCTGGTGAAATTTCATGAGTGAAATATGTACAGAGCAATGAGGGATTAGGCCCTTAAGAGTGTACAAAATTTTTCATGGCTGCTACATTGTAATATGTAATATAACATAATAAAGTATAAGTAGTATAAGTAGTATAAGTAGTATAAGTATATAAGTAATAACATTATAATAATTTATAATTTACTTTTATTTTCAGTATAGAAGCTCATTCTTTTCATAGACTCCCCTATGGGATTCCTGATTTGGTTGGTAAGGGAAACAGAGACCACTTAAAGAACTTCTTGGAGCACAGGTCCTGAAAAAAGCATTTCTGAGGTCAAAAGATGGTATTAGCATTGTACATACCCAGGGAATTAAATCACAGTGATGAGACTTTCCCAAAGGAAAGTCATTTAGTATTTGGCAGTACTAGTTCATCATGTTCATTACCAGTTTGTTTCACTAAGAAATGCCAATGCTGTAATAGGGGATTTGAGAGGTCCCCGACTCCATGAGCAAGAACAGTACATTTTCTGCATTTTACAAACTGGTAGCACTGGATTCTGCTGGCTTGCTCTCCAATCTGTTTATTTGCCATTCAGAGGACATACAGGCTTGCCTCTATCTGCCTTAATCTCCTGAGTGCATCGTGGTGCCCTCTTTGTATCTCAGCTACACCAGCTGCCTGTCACTTCTGTGCCAAAGTGGTCCAGCCAACACATTCCTGCCTGAAACCCAGCTATTCACTGTCTGATGCTGGAGAGTGTGTGGAAAATTGCCCAGCGCCAATACAGGGACCAGAGGCAAGGTGTTTTGGTCCCCATCCCAAGTCTGAATTTTCTTGTTTACAAGTATTGAGTGTTTATCCAGAATGATGTGCTCTCTGCTGCAGGTAAAGCAAAGATGCTCTGATGTAAACCATTGCCTAAATATTAAACACTAAAAAGGAGTAAAATAATAATAATTTATCTTGTCATATAATTGAGTCCAATTATTGCTAAAAGTATCTCACATGCCATTAAAAAACTACTTTGGAAATCCCTGTATTTTCCCAATAGGATTCATTCACCTCAGCTTATTTTTTTAAGTCCTGGTTTAGAATATTCCTTTGAAGATACTTAATTTTCTTTCTCCTTTTTGTATTTAATGACCCATTTGTCCATTAAAATAGGAAAACTTCAGTTTTCAAATGAGAGCTTTGTGTTATAACTTCCTTCCGTTTAAGAAACTGAATTAATTTCTGAATGCTGCATACAAATTAATTTTTTAAAAAATATGCAAAAAAAACTCAGTAAAGGAAAAGTGCAGTTTTGGATTATCAGCTTATTTTATGAGTGAGAGAAAAAACTGGGATTCAGTTAGAGGACAATATTATACAGTAATACTGGGAAATTTACATGACACAATGCCAGAAAACACAGATGTTGAGAATAGTAAAAACCACTACAGAGCAAAATTGTTCAAAAGTTTTTTTTTCTAAGGAGAAGACAGGAAGTGGTTGAAAGAAACACAGTATTAGTGATTTGAAGGTGATAGGTTTTAACCCTAACACATTGTTTTATTCTGTAAAATATAGGCAAAGGAATATTTTATGCAGACAATACGAAGCAGTTTCATGCAGCAGTGCTTCAGGGCTAAAACTGCTGTCGAGAAGGCAAACACAGAGGGAACCTGTAGATTTTTGATACTTGGAAGACTGGCTGGGATTTGTGTGATGTGGGATTAGACTGGTCCAAGATAGAAGCACAGAATATCTAGACACAGAGTACCCATTGTAAGAAGACCATGCCTGGCTGATGGAACAGATTTATTAGAGCCATTTTTTTTGCAAACAGCACACTGAAGAAATCTTGAGGAAATCTCTTGGCCAAGAAAGGAGGAATGTTAATACTCTTCCTTTTCTGACACAATCCTTATGAAAAGTTGTTACGCCAGTCCCCAAAAGGAACATGTGTGCAGCCTGCACCTTATTAGAAGCAATGTGTTTCCCCAAATTGACACGGCTAATGAGAACTTATAACAGTAAATTCATTTATGAAAACATTTAAGAGCAAGAGACAGGAAGAGTAGGGAGTGTCACTGCCAGTCTGCTATGATAATGCCTGAGTTGGGAGAACTCTGTCTAATCTTTTTGAATAACTTCCAGAGCTGAGCTTGAGCGAGAAACATATTTAGATGATGGATATTTTCAAAGTGAGTTAAGAAAAGGCTGATGACAATCTGATATACTTTTATTTGTGGATTTATTGATAGCATACTACTAATGGAAAAAAAGTAGAAATAACTCTGTTGTATGCAGTTTAGGTTGATCAGTGTCTAATCACTAGGATATTTTTTGTCTTTACTGTGTGGTCTCATGCTTGAATTATTTTCTGCTGCTTTTCTGAATTTTTGAACAACAATCTAGCACCCTCGATTGAAGAGATCTCTCTGGATTCACTTTTCTTTGCAAATATGTATTATAAGTATTGCTAGGGTTACTTCTGTTGCAATTACACAGTGTCTATGATCAGAGGCTGCTATTTCCACAGATACAAGAAAGGTTTGTGGAGTGATGAACAAGCTCCATGCATGCCCTTCAGTCTGTAAATAGAATGGAGATAGGTTTTGTAGGAGAAAGCATTGAAACACAGCCAGATGGCAAAGAGGTCTCAGTTTGGACTTTTCCAGCATTTAGAGTAATAGACTCAGAGTAAGGATACGAGGTGCTAGAGGGCAATTTACCTTCTCTGCCCTCTCCTGTCAGTGCCATATGCTGAGGACAGCATTGCTTAGCAAAATGTATTGCCTACATAGGTGTCCATTACTAAATTATGTTTTTAATGTAAGATTATATACAAAACTTACCACAAAAGAAAGAAGAATTAATAGATGCAACTAAAAGCTCAAGCAGCAATTTTTCTTATGACATTGCGGCCTGTCCAGATTTTCAAAATAAGCCTGTGCAAAAGTTAACCTCATCCTGGTTATTATTAATTTGTTATAACAGAGTTATAACAGTTATAAAACAGGTAAGAATGAAATTATGTCAGAAACAGGCAGGAAGTAGGAAATAGTAAAATAGAAGCTTTATAAAATTCCTGTCTGGTGGACAGGAATTTTGTTTGGTGTTGTTATTGTTTGNGGAAACGATAAACATGCAAATAATAAAATAAAATTTCTATGTGAGCAATTAAAAAATAAAAAAGCTGGCTATTGAGTCACTATACTCACCTGACTGAACTAACTAGATAGAATTATAAAAAGTTGGATGCTTGTCCTCAGATATTCACCAGACTCATAGCTGTGAGAAGAGTGAATAGTGTTTTGAGCAGAGACTTGTTTTAAGGAATTCTTAAAAATAAAACCCATGTCAGCCCAGTTGCTATGCTGCAAATTTGAGGTCTGTTCTGGGGGTGAAACATGCAATGTTCCTGTATGGATTTTGCTGTGCTCATTTTTCCTTTGCAGGAAATGTCTGAGAAGTACCTGGCTCACACCCAGGGCAGCTGGCTCTGCTCTGCTCGGTGCCTGCACCCTGAGCACCAGCTCTCGGGGAGGGAGAAGGGGACAGGCAGTAACCCTTTGTTGTACCCAGGAAATGCAGGACAATGGTAGCCAAAGGGTTTGACACAGTGACAGTGAAGAGTGTTGGTCTCTGGGCTGTGACAAGATTTGCAAGGATGGAACAAAAGTGCTAACCCAGCAGCAGCAGGCACTGTCTCCTTGAGCAGATGAAAGCATTGGACTGGTGCCTGAGAAGTGCCAGGTAAGAGTCACTGACCACCAGGAGCATGGATGGGATGTAGGACTACAGATAAAACAAAGAGATAATCCTAATCTAATGCTAGCTTTCCCACCAATGACAGTACAAGATTCCTTGGAAAAAGATCTGGGATGCAAAGGAAAGATGCTCAGGATTACATCTTCTAGAGGAAAGGATGACAAGATAAGGAAGGAAGTCAACTGCACAGTTGCTTTCTAGGGAAGTGCCGCTATTTGGCAGATAGACTGTCCTTGGGCCCCAAGACACTGTCTTTTCAGAATGAATGCTACCATGACTGATAGGAACTTTAAAACCATGTGAAACAGTACTGTATTCTCCAAACGTATTTTTTATGAAAAAACCCTCAGGCATAAAAGAACAGAACTGGAGATGAAAAAGAAGAGAAAGAAGAATGATAAGGAAAATTAATTCCATGGATAGTAGCAGAAATCTTGCAGATAAAAGCACCAACTAAAATAATGGATATAGGTCATTGAAGAATTTGAGTGTGGCTGATGAGAAATTACAGAACTGTTTTTATACCAGTGCAAGACACTTACATAACATGCTGCAAGAACAACCATTACTAGTGCAAGAGGCGAAATAACAGAAATAAAGAAAATGGGTTGGAACTTGCAGTATTTAAAGGGGGCTCACCTTGGGGAAGAATTAAATAAATAAAGGCTGAATAAGACACTATAAGTGGCCTATAAAATTTTAGATACAATACTCTCACATTTATGCCGTCCAAGGCAGCATTTCTTATAATTTCTTATATATTTAGGATTGTTTACCAAAATTAAAGCCAAGGTTACAAAATACTCTTATGTAAATACATCTAGGTATAAATTCCTTCTGAGTGAGACCAGCTACCTAAGGAAATTGTTTTTACAAGGAAAAATAAATATGACCTGGCAAAAAATAAACAGAGACTGGAATTCAGAGGAACATTTCTGTCAGAGCTGAGAGGTCTGGAAAAAAGGTTCAGATGTGTAATGGGGGTAAGAAAATGCTGCTTTGACCAATAACATGAAATCCTATGTAGCCGTTAACCCTATTCAATACACAACTTGCCACATGCTCATGCAAAATTTGAATGCGTTTTTTTAATAAATTGTTTAGTTTCTTTTAATATATTTCAGGTACTAACAATGAAACTGTTGCAACACAGAAAGTGGCAGAAGCATCAAATATCTAGTATAGCTAAATCACCTGTCTTCAGAGAAAATCACAGAAAGAGACAGACAAACTATAATAAGATGCTTCCCTACCAGAAAAAAAAAAAATCACCTACTAAAGAGTGGTTTGGGAAAGGGACCAAGCTACTACCACAGGCAGGTAGCAATAGAGGAAAAACCTGCTGTGAAGTATTTCATTTTTGTGATTCTTTAACAATTTACAGAAGAAATGTCACATAATAGAAGTTTGGCTCTCTTTTGGGAG
>VWZS01001009.1:78022-196093 GCA_013397075.1 Rhabdornis inornatus | reverse complement strand
GCTACCTAAGGAAATTGTTTTTACAAGGAAAAATAAATATGACCTGGCAAAAAATAAACAGAGACTGGAATTCAGAGGAACATTTCTGTCAGAGCTGAGAGGTCTGGAAAAAAGGTTCAGATGTGTAATGGGGGTAAGAAAATGCTGCTTTGACCAATAACATGAAATCCTATGTAGCCGTTAACCCTATTCAATACACAACTTGCCACATGCTCATGCAAAATTTGAATGCGTTTTTTTAATAAATTGTTTAGTTTCTTTTAATATATTTCAGGTACTAACAATGAAACTGTTGCAACACAGAAAGTGGCAGAAGCATCAAATATCTAGTATAGCTAAATCACCTGTCTTCAGAGAAAATCACAGAAAGAGACAGACAAACTATAATAAGATGCTTCCCTACCAGAAAAAAAAAAAATCACCTACTAAAGAGTGGTTTGGGAAAGGGACCAAGCTACTACCACAGGCAGGTAGCAATAGAGGAAAAACCTGCTGTGAAGTATTTCATTTTTGTGATTCTTTAACAATTTACAGAAGAAATGTCACATAATAGAAGTTTGGCTCTCTTTTGGGAGTCATAAATAAAATAAAACTGTAATCAAAAGACAGAAGAAAAAAGACTTAGCAGATATTTAATTCTTATTTATGCTTACTTCCAGAAATGATGACTTGAATGTAAATGTGGAAGGTTGCAGCATGCAATAATTCAAACTCATATGTTCTCCTGCTGCACCCTGCCTGCTAAGCATTTCCAAAGCCTGAACTGACTGATTTAATTTACAGCTTTCTACCCAGTGATTAGAGAAAGGTTTGAAAAGGTCTTCAGGAAAAAAGTGGTGAGCTATCCCTAGGATTTGTTACTGTAGACTGTTCATCTGTGATCAATACTCTAGCTGTCTGGGTCTCCTCTACAGAGAACCTGCACTTTAACCAAGAGAGCTTCCAGAGAGAGGGTTTCATGCAGGCACACAGATGGTTCATTTTCTTCATGCTGGGTGCAGAGATTTTTAAAGTGTAAGGAAAAATTAGGAAAAAGTAGTGTTTCTAGATGAACTGTTAGTACAAAATAAAATATTAACCACCAAATCATATAAAATATGATTTAAACTTAAATAATAAATCTGTCCACTTTATTGATATCTATTGTCAGAAGCAGACCCAGGAGCAATAAATATACTGAGGAAATGACAAGCTTTGCAGGGATAAATTGTGAAAAACCAACTGGATTACCCTTGATTTATCTCTAAATTTAGTTTGAATCCTGTAGGGTTGCATAGATGACTGGACTGTAAATTACCTCCAGGGTATTTCCTCATGCTTTTTACAAAGAGCAGAGAAAGGCAGGGCTGGGGAAAGAACTGAGCTAACTGAAGCCTAAGGGATCTGCTTTTCCTCCCTCATCTCAAGACACAGTACACTCAGCATTGCCCCAGACTGAAAATAAAGCAGTCTCTGGATCAGATGCTAGCTGGAAGCTTCCTGAACTTACTTCCATTTCAGTCCCAAACCCAACCCAACACACCCTTTACAGCAGGAGAGTTCTCAGATGCACTGCATCTGCTGGCGTGAGTCTTCTGAAAATTACCTTTTTTCTCTGCAAAGCCAGATATTCCTCATAGCAGCACAGTGGCAGGTCCTGCCCCTTTATACAAGCACTAGGAGGACGTGGGAACTGTGTGGGACAGGAAGCTAAGAATGTGCATTTTATTTTTCTTCTGATGCCACAGAGCAGTGGTCTTTGCTTAAAAGGGGCAAGCCCTATATATATCCTGACTTATTACTACTCATCCCTTGGTGTCTGTAGCAAGACACAAGCAAAGTTTCCTTTCTAAAGCCATAACAAACAGGCACATTTGTTTAAGTTCCTTCTCACCTAAGAAATATATTGCCACGCCTGTGTGTTTCAACCTTATAGAGGTTAACTCCTAGACAAAGGTGACATCTCTGATGGATCTGGCAACTCACTTCAGATAGGTTGTGCTGAAAAAGTCGTTTTGCAGTTTTACTTCAAGTCTCAAGTGTTACTAGCTCTATTCTGGTCAGTGCCTTCGCAATTCCCTCAAGGCAGACAAACAAATGTGGAAAAAAGAGAACCTGGCTTTGGGGTGATTGTATTTGCTGGACACCTGGCAGTCAGCTGGGACCAAAGTGGCATTGTGGCACCTATACTCAAGAAGGAAGACAGAGCAGCCCAAAATAAGCCTTTTTTAAAAATGGAGAATAAGCCAGCATCTTCTGTGTTCAGCAACAAAGGTGCATGTCAGCTTTGCCATCACTCACTGCAGCTAAGTGCATCTTGCCCACTCCTGTAAATTCAGAATATGTTGTGCAGCCACTAGTCCTTCCCTCTTCTCTCAGTCCTTACTATACTGTCCTTATTCCAGGTCCATAGAATCCTTGAAGTTTAATGTAATGAAGAAATTGCTGTGTGACATCTTTTTTCAGAGGCCACATTTTACGTCTGAATTCACAGATGGTGAATACCGCAGTCAGGTTTAGAAAACAGTTTGTTGGTTTAAT
Organism: Rhabdornis inornatus; assembly: GCA_013397075.1. Taxonomy (NCBI): domain Eukaryota; kingdom Metazoa; phylum Chordata; class Aves; order Passeriformes; family Rhabdornithidae; genus Rhabdornis; species Rhabdornis inornatus. Next base: position 193,573 of record VWZS01001009.1, on the reverse strand, counting down.
TTAGATTTTGCAATGACACTGTTGCCATATCTCAAAAGTTGAAATTTTTGCAGAATGAGACATGGGAAGAATAAGGTTTGCGACATCTAGGAAGCTTTGCTCACAGTACATTTTTACTTCACATGGAAACTTCTATGATCTTTTGGAATAGAGCAATAATTATGCTTCTTCACAGAACCACAGGTACTGCTATGACCTGTTGCACCCCCAGGGAGTACAAAATGCTCTCTTTTCAATGGCTACTGAACTGCTCCCATGCCATTGATTCAGAACTCAAGAACATTGCAGTGATAGCAACCATTCCAACTTTGAGGAGAATTCCTTCAGCTCATACTTGGGAAAGACATAAATTCCTTCAAATGATCCAGATTCAGATAAGCACAGGCAGTCAAAGCAGTTCTATGCAGGACTTTATGCTAGTTAACAAAAAAATCTTGGTACTGAGTACTTAAGAGATTAACCTGCACATATGGATTTACTGAAAGATTATATGGGCATCTGAATAAATAACCTATCTGCATCCCATTCCAGCCCCTCACTGGTAAAGTCCCTGTACATGGAACTGCCATAGAGCTTAAGCACAGTAGTGGGTGGTACCAGAATATATATGTGAGTGAAGGAGGATGTCCTGCACTGCACAGAGTGGACCATTCAAACAAATGTAAATGGAAGAGGCAACTTTCCCTGGAAAGGCAGCTGGCTCATTTTTGTCTTTTAGGACAATTTTTTTGCCTTTTCTTTGTTCACACAGAAACTAAGGCCATTCTGAGGGGGCAGGTTTCATTCTTTGTAGGATGTGTGGCCTAAATGTGAAACAGCTGGTAAGAACTGATTGGTTAATGTACTTAGGATGTGTGTGGTATACTGAAACATTCCCTTTTAAAAAAGCACCAACGAACCAGCCAAAGATACATCGTCATTGAAGCAATGCAGAACAGACAGCATTCTTCAAAATTTCTTGCTCTTTTCCTTCTTCTTATAAAGTTTCTTCAAATAAACCCTTTCCTATCCTACTGCCCTAGAAGAAAAGGCAGAAAGGCATAGCTAAAATACTAACAATAGAAAATCTTCACTGCATAGTCAGAATGACAGGGACTCAGCATTGTAGGATTGCACATACAGAAATGTATAATGTTTGTTACTGTGGACATGAATGAAGGACAAATAACTCCTAATAATTTTAATTTTACTGCTGGTGTCACAGGAAGCATTTCTGGGACTCATGCATCAGAATTCATTGCAGTTCTACTGAGAGGGCAGAACAAAAAACAAAGAAGAACATAGATTTCTTTTGCTGACTTTGACCACTGACTGTTGGTGACTTCAATTTCCATATGCATCTCTACAGCAGATACTAGTATTTTTAATTGCTTGAAAAAAATAGTACTAAATTGCTAGATATACAATAAATATATACAAATCAAATCTGATATATAAATCTCTGAGACTGACTTTCGTACTTGAAAATTTCCCCATTTTGGTGTTAGTTTTCAAAACCAACCATGATTTAATTATATCCATATGTTATTTTCTATAATCATCTGACAATTTAATTTTGAAACTCCTGTATAGTTTGTGTTCCACATACACATAAAATAGTACATTCTTATTTACACACCAAAGCAGAGAAGTTAACTTCTCTGGAATGTTTTTAATTTTTAGTACACTAAAACCAAGAAACCCCACAAAACCCAAAAAAACCCCAACTAACCAACCAACCAACCAACCAACCAATCAAAAAAAAAAAGTACCGGCAGAACACAACAGGGAGACATTTCCAAATTATTGTGTGTGAATCTAAGCATCTTTAATGTTATTCTCAGTCTTTCTCAAAATTGGAGACCATTCTCTAATAACTTTCTTCCTGTATATAAAATTACACATCTTCTCCTTGGAGGAAGCCAAGTTATCTACTGGCTTCGAATGAGTTCATGCATTACATAATCACTGAAGAACTGAGGTTAGAAGAGATCTCCAGATGTCATCTGGTCCAGTTTGCTTGCTCAAGCAGGGCCACTCAGAGCCAGTTACCCAGGTTTGGAATATCTCCAAGAATGGAGACTCAGCCACCTCCCCAGGAAACATGTGCCAGCAGTTGGTCATCCCCAGCAGTAAGGTTCTTACTGTCAGAGGAAATCTCCTCTGTTTCAGTTTGTGCCCATAGCCACTGGTTCTGTCACTGGGCACCGCCAGAAAGAGCCTGGCTCCATCATCTTTGCTCCCTCCCTTCAAGTGCTTATATACATTAATAAAATTCCCCTGAGCTTCTTCCTTTCTCCAGGCTGAACAGTCTTTCTCATAGGAGAGGTGCTCCAGTCCTTGGTGTGTTCTTCAATCAAGGCTTTCAGCACGAAAGCTCAAGTCTTTCAGACTTGATGTAAGAAGCAAATAGTTCTGTTGGGACAAGTGTGGAAGATGAAAAGAGGTTCGTACTGGAAAGGTACTTCCTGTATTGGGAACCAAATCAGGCTACCTCAATAACTCTGCAAGCTTTGTGCATGCTGGCATTATATCTGACATCCAAAGGATGGAATTTACTATGGTTAACCGCGATGGAGGAATCAGCTCCAGTTCCAAAGAGCTGTGGTATTATGATCAGTTTTCAATGAAGGGATCCTTTCTTCCTAAAATTAGGGACAAAAATAATGGGATACTAGAAATCTAGGATTCCTAAATGACAATTTTATTTTCGGGAGATAAACATAAATTAATTAATAAGAGAGCAGACAGAAGGGTGGACCATGGTGCAAGAACAATATTACCCTGGTGTGCAGCATTGTTAGCTCTGATATCTGCACAGGAATGAAGAATGAAATCCTGTTTATTTACATTTGTTTTCTGCTTGAGAGACAGCCCAAGAAGTAAAATAAAATGAGAGCCTACTCAAATACCTGCTATGTTTCCCCTTAAATTGAATTTCTCATTTTATCAGGAAGCAATACTTGCACTGATGTTAGACAGGCAGCTAAAAGGTCAGCAAGTTCCCTTGGTTGCCTTTTGTCAGGGGTTTTTGACTTGTCTGTGAATAAAGATCTCCCAGGAGGAAGGCAGACCTGGATTTCCTGTCATCTTGAAGACAGCAATGAATTTGAAAATGTTACAAAAAGCATAAGGGACTTGAAGCACACCTTCAAATGCACTGCTGATGCCAATAGCTTCCCATGTAAACATGCACACAGAGTTGTTTTGGATTTGTTCTGTCAACTTTTTGTTGTGAAACAAATTGTTATACAGCTGCTTACCTTGAATACTGAATGAATCTGATGGTTTTCCATTACTGCACTAAACCTAATCGGGGCTGCAATCTCTTTGGGTTAGCTGTGGTGCTGGCACACTCCTAACAGAGGTGGCTGGACCACTTTTCTTTTTCCCTCATGCTCTCCTGTGACTTACACGGGTGTCTCAGCCCATCCTGCTCACTTACAGCTCTTGGTACTCTAATAGTGCTAAGGGTTGAGAAAGCCTTAACAGGTACCTAGGCAGAAAGAAAAAGCTTTCTCACTCATGAGGAGCATTAATCATTACAGGGAACACATAAGTTTCTCTCCAATGGTCAGAGCTAGATCTACTGTTTTTATCCTCTATGGGAACAGAATTCCTGTTCTTGTAGTGTTAATAGTGGACAGTTTCTCAGAATATACTTCAGTTGTTAAAGCCTCTATTACTATTTTTTGTTCACTTAGTTTAGTTAGTGAAACACAATAAAGCCTGTGAACAATGTGTTTTAACTGCACACATTGCATACGGGGAAAAAAGACTCAATAGGGTGAATGATCCTGTATTTTCATGTCCAGAGACCCAGCTTGTTTTACAGTGTTATATCATGCGGCTAATAGTGTATAAAACTGTTTACTTAGTTCAGAAATTCTGTGTGATACTAAATGTACAAGTGAGAAAACAAAAGCCCTCTGTAATGAGAAAGAGACTACAGTGTTCCCAGGATGCTCAGGAAGTTGCTGCATAATGATTGCTGGTAAAATTTTCACTCTGTGCTCATCTAACTACTTACAGATACAATCTTACTGAAAACAAATGCTTTGAGGTAATTGCTGTCTTCCTGAGTTACTGATACATCCATTGTAAGTTGCTATGAAAATAAAAAAGAAGAAATTAGAGGGTTGTCCACTGTTATAAATTATTCACTTCTTGTATATTGAGAATACCTTCTAATTTTTTTCCCTTTGGAAAACTGTGTTTCAGGGTAGATTCACAGGAAAAACAGGCTGCTCTTTTTGCACAGTTTGGAAGATTTATAGAAGAAAGAAAACTCTAATTTAGACAGGAATTGCAAAAGTTTATCTTAGATGAGAATCTAATTATTACCATGATAAAAACTGTTCAGTATAGTGGAGAACTTGTTTTCCTTAATACTACTGTTCATTTAGAGTGGCTTCTAAAGTTGCTTGTAACAATTCTAGGCAAGTCTAGCAGAAATGCAGAGACCATGGCAGAATGGGAATAACTAAGAAATATGAAGGTTTTCCGCTTACTTCCATCTATTTTATAAACACATAGGCGCATGTAGAAATGCATATTAAAGCAAATGCTTTTCACAGAATCTTTAATGGATTTGCAAAAACTCTAGATCAAGGACGCACAAGGTACTTCCATAATTTTATGAATTAAGATTACTTTTACAAGGGGCAAGCCTGGGACTTCTGGAATTCACGTTCCAGAAAACCTTCTATGCTACAGATTGCATATAATTTGAGATTATTCTACTACTGACAGCTATATTGTGTAGCTATTTACCTAGAGATATTTACCTGGTCCTTGTCTACAGTTCTTATATGTTCCTTCTTATACCTGGAACTTACTTTGCAGTCAGATGAAGTTCTAAATGTACAGAGAGGCTGGTACAAAAAGAATTACAGCAGTAGATATTAAAACTAATTTTAGCTCCTTCAGCTTTCTGATTCTTTTCTAAAGTTAAATGTTACTTGTAAGGATGTTCACTAAGTGCTCTTTGATTTGTATTGTCTGATAAGTTACATAGGACTCTAATTCACAGAAATTATATCCTGCACTTATTTTTTGGTCATAAATAAAATGCAAAGCTCAACGTATGTTAATGGGGCTCCCATAAGAGAAAAAAAAAAAGCAAAATTATGTAAAAGCCACAGAAGTAATTTGGTTTAATTAAATGAGGCCTAACACTTTTATTTCCCTGATGGATGCATTAACTGAATCAATAGGAATGTAAACACACTAAGGACAGAAGAGTACAAATCCAATCACAAAGTCTTTTATTTTCTTTTCTTTTCAGTATTGTAATAAACAACTGCAAAACAGATCACCTGGTAGCACTTTCAATTAAAAATCCCAAAGACATGTAGATCCACAATGAAAGCAAATGGTAAATAAATATCTATTTACAAGTGCAGAGGAAGGATCTGTGCCCTTGTCCTGCTGGCCACACTGTTGCTGATGCCATTGGCCTTCTTGGCCACCGGGGCACAGTTGGCTCATGTTTAGCCTCTGTAAACCCAAGCGCTTTTCCTCTGAGCATCTTTACAGACCCTCTGCCCTGGCCAGTGGAGCTGCCTGGGGCTGCTGTAACTGAAGTGTAGGACCTGGACTTCTCTCCCTGAGAGGTAATGCAACGAGAATTCCTCACTTATCCATCCACTGTCAGCCACTGTGAAAGCAAGCACAGCCTGGGATGAGAGGATGTTCTCCCTATTCAGTTCACTCGAGAGTTTTGGCTGCCTACAGGTAAAATTGTCACCCACCTGCCTCAGTACCCGTGGGCTGGGTACCTACACCCTGAAAAGAAGGAGCACAATATTTAAATAGCCTTATAGGTTCTTCCAGTACCCTAAAAGAGTGTCCAGTCACCAATCCGGAGACCTCAACAGAAAAACTAAGGCATGGCAACTTCCTCCAACAAAGGAAGAATACTACATATTTTCTTGGAGGCAGAACAAAACTGTAATCTTATCCAGTGCTTATATCAGCTGTGTCTACATGTACACCATGAAATAAGATCCTAAAAATCATCCTGGCAGTTTTGTAAACAAATAAACTATAAGATTTTATCTGTTGTATAATTTTATCTGCTCAGGTGATAGATTTATTGTGTTAATACGAAACATGACTTTAAAAAATTGTGATTGCTTGTAATCTAGCCAGTCTTGATTGTATCAACATTTTGCTGTAAAGCAAAAATGTGACTCTGAAAAATACCCTGATCTTGCACAATCTGGAACTTACATAGAAGAGATGTTATCAGGATGTATCCAAACATTAGTTACAATCAAAAGGGAGAGGGGGGAGAGATCTGTATGACAACGCTAAACTGTGTTTATCTTCAAGGCATGGACTCTACACCATTGCCTGGCTTATAGGCTTAAAGAATATTACCCAACATGAGATTGTGCTCTCTGATGTGACTGAAAAACATGGTACACAACCAGGTTTCCACCAGCCTGCTCTCCTCCTACTTCAGGTCTTTTTGTGGGAAAACAATCTAATTAATATATTAACTAAAAGAAAAAAAAATATTTTAGAGCCACCTGCAGACAGATTCCTTTGTATTAAACATCTCTGTAACTCCACTCACTCCAGTATAGAGAGTCAGTTTAATTTAGTGTAAGGTAACTCTGAAACTTGCTTCTTAGATTAGAACAAAGGTCAAAAGGGGAGCCTAATGGATCATCTACTCTTAGAAATGTTCAACAGTACCATAAGAAAATATCAAATTTTAAAATGTATGAAATCCTGGTAGATAAGTGAAGAAAGAATATTTTAAATATCCGTGCTACACAATGTGAAAGAAAAAGGATGATCAGTATACTTGTAAAATATACTTTAAAATAATCTCTTTATCTAGAAACTATCCCATGGCTCAGTATATCTGGTAAGTGTCATATTTTAGTCCATTTCCTTTTGAATGTTATTACTTAGAGATCAAGAATGGGTAAATTAGCTTTTAACCCATGCTAACAATTTTATTTTGGTTTTAAGAGTTGAGGTTATGCAAATGCAAGGAACTTAGAAAAAGCAAAAGGTGATCTTGGACAAAATGTTGGAGGGAACCATGTTTACCAACAGATCTTTGAATTCTTTATGTACAAATTCCAAATGCAGCAACTTTGTTCACTGTGGCTGTCTAGCTAAGTCTGAGCACAAACCCGTTGCACTGGTTTGCCAAAGCTCATTAAAACTACTCCAGTGACAGTACCTTGTGTGAATGTATAAACTGTAGAGTACTCACACAAATCTGCCAAGTCTTCACTATTACTTGGCAGGATTCTTAATCCACTGGAAGGTATTTACTCCCTCTAAATCATTAGTTTGTGGTACCTACTTTAAACACATAATTAATATTACCTAAATATTTATTACGGATAGTTTAAAGGTGGATTTCAAGAGGATGGGGCCAGACTGCTCTCTCTGGTGCCCAGCGACAGCACAAGTGTCAACAGGCACAAACTGGAATAAAGGAAGTTTCATCTGAATATGAGATCAAACTTCTTTCCTTAGTGAGGGTGGGAGAGCACTGGAACAGGCTGTGAGGAGAGGTGGTTGAGTCTCCTTCTCTGGAGATTTTCAGAAGCCACCTGGATGCAATCCTGTGAAACTTGCTCTAGATGAACCTGCTTCATCAGGGGAATTGGACAAGATGATCTCCAGAGCTGCCTTCCATCCAAATCATTCTGTGATTCTGTGAAACTAGAAGAAGCACATTGTAGTTTTTGAGCCATTGTTTGATATTTCCCAAGGAAGTAGCTGTGTCAAGTGTGGAAAGGAGCTGGTTGGTGTAGCCCCTTGCTCACAGCCCTCTACTCTGGCATCCCTGGAGCCTATTTGCTCTCTAGGGAGTTATTTGATCATGCCTTTTCTCAGCCTGTGTTTGTAATCTGCTCACAATGCTGCTACCAGTGAATTGCAAGCATCACCACCTTCAGCAAGCAACAAAGTAGAGAGGATCATGAAAATGTGTTCGTGTTTACAGGCAGAGAGAGAGTATTCCCTGGGCTTTCTTCTGAGTTTGGCCTTTGTCTATTGCATTAGTGAATGAATACACTCTTCCTTTACCTGCAAGGACAAACAAGCTGTCCTAGTCTTTTGTCAACTGCTTCTGACAGCTCCAGCTTTCCTCTCGACATGTTTGGAGTAGCAAGGTCATCAGTCCTCATAGTAACCTGTGAGAATACATTGCTTGTATGCAATTCACAGGCTTGATGTGATGCAGGTACATCTTGCAAGGAATCTGGCATGCATGCTCTCTAAAGAAAGCACCAGACGTGTGGACTGGATGCTAATTTCCGTCTGCTCTCCTGTAGGATGTACTGGGCTTCAGCCATGAAAGATGGTGTGTGCGTGTGTGTATGTGTGTGTATAATTTAGCTTAGCACTACAGAGCTGTTCACACATTGCCCCCAAGGGATGGGGGAGAGAACTGGAAAAAGGTAAAACTCATGGGTTGAGATAAAGAAGTGTAATAGAACAAAAGAGGAAAGGGACAATTATAACAACCAAAATAAAGTCAAAGAATCACAGAATATTTTGGATTAGAAGGGTCCCAGAATCATCGAAGAATCATCAAAGTCCAGCTCCTAGCCCTACGCAGGATAGTCCTGAAAATCATACTGTGTGCCTGAGAGCATTGTCCAGAAACTTCTTGAGCTCTGTCAGGCTGGCACTGTGACCGCTTCCCTGGGGAGCCTGTTCAGTGCCCAGCCGCTCTCTGGGTGAAGAATCTTTTCCTGATCCCCAACACAAACCTCTCCTAATGCAACTTCAGGTCATTCCCTCAGATCCTGTCACTGTCACCACAGAGCAGGGATCAGTGCCTGCCCCTCCTCTTCCCCTCCCAAGGAAGCTGTAACTGCAGTGAGGTCTCCCCTCAGGTGCCCCTTCTCCAGGCTGAGCAGACCAAGTGCCCTCAGCCACTCCTTCAAAGGCTTCTCCCTTTAAGCCCTTCACCATCCTCTACACAATTATTTTCACGTACAAAACAAGTAAAAGGAAGGACAGAAACATTTTTGGATTGCATTCAACTGCTGACTCAGTCAATGAAAGAATTTTTTTTCTATTTTTTACAAATGGAGGTGGGATTATCCGCTCAAAGGGGAATGATAGGATCAATTTTTCTTTTTTGCTACTTATGAGAACAACAGAAGTCTAAATCACTGTTTTGTACAGAACCTGAAATGTTTGGCATCTCCTGTTTTCTAAGTTTGTAGATCTTTCTTTCTGTCAGTGTTTCCCACAGAGCCATCTCCCATTTGCTCTTCGGTCTTTTGGTCTTACTCTTTGGTCATTTTTTGCCCCTCCACCTTCTCTCTTCCAATGTCCCTATGTATGGAAGGCAAAAGGCTCTCTAGAGATCTTCCTGTTATCCTAGTCCTTTTTCCTCTCATCTGGAAGGCAGGCTGGTTGTGCAAACAGTGCAGTCATGCAGAAACATTTACCTGGAATTAATTGTGCAAACAATGTTATCAAATGCAGAGACAGATAAGAATAGAAATCAAATGCAAACAGATTGCATGAAAAAAGTCAACAGCATAAATAAAATAAGGTGGTATAAGTAAAAAAAGCACAACATTAAAGGGAAATAAGATCAGCAAAGGTGCATAAAAATGTTGAAAAAAGTAGTAAAATGCAAATAAAATAAAAAACAGGCAACTGTGTCTAGGCAGGAGTAATTCTTATAGTGCAAATACTCTGTACTGTTGAGAAAGCCCAGGTGACAACATTTATGGTAACATAAAAGGAAGATAAAACTTAAGATATAAACAAAAGGTGAAAATCATAACAACTTGGGTCAACACTTGAAATAGTGACCACCACTGCACATGACAACACTCCCTGAAATTGCTTCTGTGGAAAACTTCTGCTGCAGTAAGAGCAGAGAGATCTGAGGGCAAGGTACGGGGGCTGGAGAGTGGCACGCAGGCTGTGTGGCTGGAATGTGGCTGCTACAGCCTCCACAGCAAATGACCTCTTGGTCAGGAAGCTCTGGCTACTGGGATGTGACAAACGGTAGGAGACGTGCAGGTGTTCCTGCTATGCAGACAGAGAACAGGCAAGTGCTGGAGCTAAATGAGTGCCTAAATGAAAGATCAGCCTGGATTAGTCATCTGGGGGGGACACACTTGCAACAGAGCAGGCATACAGCCGGTGAGATAGAAGCAGGAGAGTTGGCTCGGTGTCATATTGCTGGCATGATCCATCTCTTCAATACAAGAACACTGTGGAGATGCTGGGAGAATTTTTGACTATTATCAAAACACTGTTTTTCTCTGCAGTGCTCTCCCCTGCTGGCCGTGTTTTTCTTCCTCCTTCCTTCCAGCCATCTTCTCCAACAGACCAAGAGAACATCTCTTGCCCCACCTCTTCCTCTGTTGAAGCACCTGCTTTGCTGAGTTCTGGTCTGCTCTCAACCTGTGGGCCAAAAAGACCTGCTGGACAGACAGAAGATAGACACACCCTGGCTTCTGCCCTGGGCATTCTTGCCCTCCCCTCCTCTTCTGCTGCTGGCCTGCAACACACTGTTGTGCAGTATTTATTTAATTCCAACCTCTGCACATTCAAATCTTCAGTCACAGAGAAATCAATTATATTTTGTCACTAAATAGAATCACATAACATATCAACACGTAGCTTCTGAGTTTGGAAATATTTAGCTCCAAACAAAAAAAGACATTGTTCCAGGTCATAGCAGAGTAACATATTTCCCCTGCCTTCAGATGCTGTTAAGGAGCAGAGATAAATACTGGGTAAATTCACACAAATGGTGACTACAGAAGTGGGCAAATTCTGTCATCCAAATTTGGAGGGGAGAAACTCTGTGTACTTGTTTCTGTCTTTGATGCCACAATAAAGAAGCCACAAAGCTCTGGCTAAATATTAGGAAGTCTGAGCTTACTTGTTCTTCTTTCCTTTCTTTCCTGTCCAAGAACAGACTGGCAACTGTGTACTGTATTTTTTCTGTACTTTATTTCTAATTCCAGCTAGGATTTTAAAAATGCAGAAAAGCATAGCTACTTGGAAATAGCCAACTATTTTTATTTCTGAGGAAAAAGAAAAGCTATTTTTTGTTGGAAGAAAAGGTAAAGATTTAAGTCTCTACTCAATACCCTTGTCAAGACTTTGCATCCAGTCCTTAGATTTAGTTCTTTGTAACACTAGTTATTCATCTCAGTTTATTCAGTTTTATGACTACTATAATTTAGCCATAACAAGATACAAAACACAGATGGAATATCCTGTCTGAACAAAATATATTGATATTTGTACTATGTTACAAAAAGTCCTTCTAACATAAATGCCTTGTTATTTCCACTCTGCTATGTTTGATTTTTCCGTGTTAAAATGTTTCTATGATTCATTAATACCATGTCCAAAATATATTCCAGCTAAAATATTTAGATACGCTTTCATGATATATGTTAGTTTATATAGCCATATCTTGAACACAGGAATAGTGACCACTTAGTCTTGAGGATTGTAAAGATCCAAGAGAAATTACCTACCATACCTGTAATTGAAGTTCTCTTAAAGGTCATAACCCTCTATAGATCCACACTTACCCTCCTTCCTCCTCTTGGGATTTGGAATACATTAGGCTTAGGATGGATTGTTTAGTTCTCTTTAGACCATAAAGAAACTGATGAAGAATAAGTCACATGGTGCTCCCTGTAAGGCTTGTATATAATTGAGCATTATATAAGTCAGTCTGACAGATGGCTGGAAATAAGCTTTCCAGTAACATGACTCAAATATTGCACTTAAAGTAATCACGATCTTCAAGTTATTTCAGTTACATAAAAGTAATTCAATTTCCTTCTACTGTTACAGCATCTACAAAACCTCTTCTAGGAAAGTGAGAGTTGATTTGGCTAATGAACAATATCACTGTTTTATTACACAAACAAAAGAAATCCAGAATTTTTTTCTTTTTTTAATATATACAGAAGGATTGCAAAAAAATCACTGTAGAAATGATATTTCTTAACAATGACAATGACACAACACTATTTATCATCCCAGATGGGACTCTCATGCTTTCTGTACAAAAGCTAACTATGTTACTTTACCGCTCCAATATTAATTGCATGAATATAAAGGGCTGGCTTCAAGTTACAGATTTCAGTGTAGATGGCAGGTGCTGTATTACAACTCTGATTTCATCTTGAATAAACAAAAATGCCCATTTTTTCACAGATTTTCCCCTTCCTTTGTTATACTTATTTCAGCATCACAAAGTATTAAAATGCCTACATATAAAAGGTCACTCTTTTTCCTTTCAAAACATTTCTTTGTGGTTTATATTCCCAGAGGTGCACATAGAATCAACAATCGATAAGAGAACATCACATAACACTCTGACTTACCTTTGAGGAATATCATTTAGGTCAACACATTTTATCAGGGAAAGACTTTTACAGACAATCATTTTGCTTTTAATGACATTTTCTAATCACTAGGTAGATTTTCCTTGAATAGCAATAATACAGCTCAGTTATTCAGTTTGATGCATTTTAGCAGGGAAAAAAGCACTGAAATACTTAATTCTGAGCAATCCAGCCAGATTTCTATGAACTGAAGGGTTCCTTTTTTGTAATTCTGAGCATTCCTGAAGTGGATAGAGACTTGGTTTCCTAAAGGATAGCTTAGCAAGTTTCCACTGCACTGTATAATCAGTAGAACACTAACAGAATCCTAACAGTGGTATCCTGGATTCTCTTGCCATCTCTGAAATCTTGAATTTTAGTGGAGAAAGTCAAACTCCTAGGTTTTGCTACTTAAGTTCAAGTACATCTTTAAAAAATATTCTTCAAAGTTCAGGAAGGCTTTTTGTTGATGGTATTATATTTTTCAAAGTGGCCACAAAGCAGCATAGAAGAATTCTTTCAAAAGGCATGGTATGGGTTGCTGTGAACAAGGTTAGCGTTTATTGTCCACTGTCAAAACCAAATCCAAATGCCACACAAAATAGTTAAGCTTATTATTTTTTCAGTTTATTGAAGGACATAGAAGAGACAGAAAAACTGTGATTTTGGAATTATGTTAGTCCTGATATATTGTGGCAATTGATTTCAATGTAATAGGAAAAATAATTTTAAAATATACATTCGTAAGTCACTGTAGTATTTTCTATAATCTAATTTATGCTTTCCTGTATGGTATGAACAAATACTGCTTTCCATGGAGACATATGTGAATGCCATTTGAGGAAAAAATATCATCTCTACTAACTATCTGGTCAGTTTCTGTATTGAAGGCTTCACAGACTTTCAACTTTGTTGAAATTACACATTTGTTTTGGTGTATCATGCCTTCAAAAGGCTAGTTACACCAACTACAAGGTTGTGCAACCATTCATATTCATTATGATCACATATTTTTCATAGGTTCATTTTATTGTTCAGTACAGAGAAACAAAGCATGTTCAGTTTTTTTTTCTTCATTATTCAGAGCATAGCCCTGTGCTTAGGATACATTTCTTACACCCTCTATTACATTAAAAGCTGTTAATTGCCTCATGACCATTTCCATGTCATTTACCAGCTTATGCAAAGGATGTAAAGAAACTCTAATGTAAGTGTTGTATTTATTCCATTTACTTCAGCCTTCCTCACACAATGTTCAGTCACTCAGTGGAAGAAAATATTATGGATGCTGGATTCAACCAGCAGGAAGAACACCAGTCATTGACACTTCCTTATGCAGCAGCACAGATAAGAGAGATGGTGGCTGGGGCTGAAAATAGTGTAGGCTTTGTTTTGGAAGGCCAGCTTGTGCTGTTCTTGTGAAGTAGTCCCACAGAGAAATTAGGTTGCCCAAGCAGCACAGAGCACGATCTGGATATCCCACAGCCACATGTAATTTTGAATCTTCACTTCATGACTTGGTACTCCGCTGAGCCTGTGCTGTGAGAAGCATAGGCTTGAGGAGCCTAAAAGTTACAGTGTGTATTTGTACTGCTAATAAAATTTTCCTGGTGAAGAAGCTTACTTTTTTTCTTTTTTAATTGTGGAAATTAACTCAGTGAACTTATATTGTGGCATCTCTGTATGCCACAAAATGACAAAAGTTATGACAATTTTAAGGTCAAAAATAACCTTAACAGTCTGCTGATAGTATGGGAAAAGAAAAATCACCTGTACAATAGTGACAGAGCTTCCTTTTCTTAATTTCCAGCTGTGCATGCTGAGTTCAGAGGGGTGCAAGCCACGTGTGTGAAGTTTAGTGCTCCTGTAAATCATTCTGTGATGTACCTGGATAAGATTCAGTGGGCCCTACTGGCAGTAGCAAACAGGCCAGCTTGAGTATATACATGTGAACCCCGAAGTATTTGATTATTTGTGTGTGCAGACAGCTCAAGGGTCCCCCCCGACTGGTCTGAAAACTGAAGAAAGCATAAGAATAAACTATATTCTCTCTCCTGTCAACTCAGTGGTTTAAAATGTGCCTCTCCCCATTCTAAATTCTGTAACTTCTGCTGGAGAAAAGCAACTATTTGAGGAGATCAGCCATGGCAAAAGTGGTGGTGAGGGAGGAAGATTTCAGTGTTTCTTCACTACTTTTATCACTTTTTTTTTTCCTATGGAGAGGGACAAGGGCAGGATCATCTCAAAAGAAGATTTTCTAATACTGAGTGCCTGGGCTATGTTTGTAAAAGACGGAAAGTAAGAACAACAGGAAGAAACAAGATATCTTGAAAGGGTATGCTTCCTTTCTCCTGGTGCAGGTGCAATTTAGGAAGTGAATACAGAAATTATCTGTCATTTGTGACAAAAGGCAGTCAGGATCAGAAAAGGTTGGCCCTGAGTGAAAATGTGCTTCCTTGTGATTACAGGATGACAAAGTACACGGAGAGTACATCACAATTTATGGGTTTTTTAGAGGCTATATTTTTGAAATGTACTCTGTTGGACATAATATCTACGACAAATGGCTCTGGATTTGCACCATGAATAGAATCAGCCTGCAAAGGTGGCAGTGACATAAAACTGGCATTTTAAGATACGTTCTCATAAGTCATTTAGTTCTGTTTACAAGATAAATCTTATTTTCATGCAAACAAATCTGCAGAGAACCCTATTGTGTTCTAAGGCTGAAGTGATGCAAGAGGAAAATATGTGTCATACTGGTAAGTCTGTGCTCTTCTAAAAGACTATAAAATATTCAGCTAAATACATTTGAAAAGTATCTTGAAAAATGTGACCCCAGACACATTTCCTTGGTTTCTCTAGGAACCTGTAAAGTAGTTTGTTTATTATGGGCAAAGAACATAAAGAAGGCACACTGACAGCATCAAATTCATCTGGAAATATTTGTGTTAGCATAAAGGACCCCTTGTCCTCCCACAACAACATGTCTGCCTCCTCAACTTGGCCTCTTAAAAGATGGGTGGAATTGTATTTGGTGCACTGGGCCTTGTGGAATTACACAAGTCTAAAGAAAACTACTCCAGCATCTGTCTTCTTTCAAGCAGATTGTCAACAAGAGGCGGGGGGAAGGGAAGAAGGGGAAACTTTGCGAGGATGTTTTAAAGCCTGGAGATAAACTGTCGCTTTGAGCCTTGACAGCTCAAGAGCCTGACACATGTGGCTGCTCCCTGGGGGCTGTCCTGCAGCTCGGCAGGCTGATCACAGCTGCTGGGCTGTGACGCCACAGCGCTTGCCTGACCCCACATAATGGGCAGCTATTTACTGCAAACAAGGTAGATGGAAGAACACAGACTTAAATGATGCTCTGGTGTAAGAAGGAATACACCAGGGCCCCCAGTCAATCTTCAGGGTTTTTTTTTTTTTTTTCCCTTTTCCTTCTTTTTCTGGGATTGTTTATTCTTTCCCCAAGGAACAGGTGACTGTGGCTCAGTACTAAGCTTCCCCTCTCTAGATCAATAGAAAGAGATAAAGAAATTATTGCAGGACAATAAAGAGAAAGAGAAAATGAACTTTGGGTAACCACATCAACAGTTTGCTTTGCTTGTTTTTCATGTATTATTGTGTAAAGTGAAAACACAAGCCCCTGGGGGGGCTGCAAGAATGCTGTCAGCTTAACTCCATCATGGAAGCATGATAATACTTGATAGGTGAAGAGCAGGTGCCAATGAACCCTTGCAAATATTGTGTATTGCATGACCCCAAACACATCTGTTTCAAGTATTTCTTGCGCACCACACTTTCAGCTATGACTGTGCTAAGGCAGATGTGCTCCACATTTCTGCTTCCTGCTGTGGCAAGGAAGGTAGTGATTTGAAGAAAACCCTGGCTTTTTTTCCCTTAGCATGCCAGCTGCATAGTACAGACATCATTCTCCACTGATGTAAAACATTAACAGCATTTTTCCAGTATGCTCGCTTAAATCAAATGAAAGTCATCCTGCTTGGCCAATGCAAGTATTCTTGTGAACATGGTGTTTAAACAAAGTTTAGACTTACATGGCACTGGTGTAGCTTCACCAAAAACAAAGATAAGACAACCCACTGAAAGTCTCAATTTCATTGTATGTTTCCTGACCTTTCTCTGTTTCTATGATAACACTACATTCTGCTCTTCTGCACAAATGATTTTTTTTTTTAGAGCAGGTTTAGCAAAGAAGTGTAAAGATACTTATACAAAAGTTATTTTTTCACTTATTTTCTAAAGAAGGTTTGGTTTTACAATGGATTTTGGCAACTGCCTACATTCATATAAGCCATATTAACGTATTGTGCATACGCCCAAGCACCTGACTTGGCTAGGAGTTAAAAACTAGAAATTTAAAATGTTTTGATGGGTTTCAGTACTTAGATTCCATGAACCAAAGAATTTTATACTGCAGGTGTGCTGATCTTAGAATGTTCAACTCAAGAGATTATCAGAAGTAATACACTTTCATTATATTCTCCAAGTGCACATAATGTTTTATACATGCCACCCTTTAAAATGTTTATATACTTCCTTGATGCACTCTCCAGACCTAGATGCTTTGAAGCCCTATTAAAAATTTGAGCTGACATAGTGTAGATGTTAATTATGAAGTAGGAAGGAGAACTGCTTGCTGATCAACTCTATTAGAATATGATCAGCAGATCAGCTCAATTAGAAAAGTCTCAATACAGAGGTATCTCAGTAGTGGGCATATTTAAAAAGCCAGCTGCTATACTGGTTACTACAACAGAATGGAGCCTAGGACCTGTGGATGGGAAACTGAGCAACCTTGCCATAACCTTGGTATGCCATCAGGTGTTAAATATCCAATAAGCAGACATGGCTCATCTGCTCCATCCTACTCTATCTTGACATAAACCCTTGTTTTACATCCACAATTTCAGTGGACATTACTCAGGATCACATTGTATCTTAAGATGCAATGTACCTATTGAAGACCTTAAAGAACTGGCACAGAACACTGTGAGTAAATTTGGCATGTGCAAGTCGACCAGGTTCAACTCTGCCCATGGATGACCTGGTCTCTGCATATGCCACACACAGTATAACCTCATCAAATCTGTCTAAAACACAACTGCAGCCTTTCCATTCCTGCAAATCTAGCTAGCTGGCTTGGCACAAAAACCAAACACACACTTGCACTCACACATAAAGCAAAACTGAAATAAAATTGTCAATACATTCATGGTTGTCTGGCATGAACCAACATCTGTCTCCGTATTGGTACAGCATACACATTATGCGCATCCAAAGATAAAAAATGGTTTTCATCAGAAACTTCACTGTATATGACTAAGCATGAAGGGACCGACAGCAGTGTGAGACTGCATTCCTCAATACTACCATGAAGAATCACATGTGTACTTGTTTATAGTGGGATATATCCACTGCAGTCTCTATTTTTGTCACTACTACAGTGGCACAGCTGAAGCATACACTGAGAAACCCATGAATAAATGGCACATTTTCCCATGTCATCTATGAAGCAATCAGTACACATCAAGAAGAACAATAAATAACAATGCATGGTTTTTTTACAGTGTGTGGTGAATTGAATGATGAGCTGTTCTCTGCATTAGTGAGCGCTCCTAATAGCGTCATAGTTTCCACAAGTGACAGGTTATGGGATATTTTAGGAAACATCTTGCTTTGAGTGAATTCACTCTTCTTTACAATTTTTAGTACAATGATTTCCACTTTCCTTTTTTATTTTGGACTTAACTAATGATCGTACTAATAATTATTTCAGAATAACTGAAAAAAAAATAAAAGAAGTAGTAATGAAGTTAGGAAGTTCACCACCTCAAGAATACTAATAATTGCCTTTCTTTTCCTTGGGTTTTCACTGAAAGTAGAACTCATTCCACTCTGAAGACATAGCAGATTCTAGAACCACAGCTCCCAAGCTCAACTGAATTCTATCTTCCTAGCTCAGAGGAGTATTCCAGCTTCATACTGTAATTCAAAAAATATGCTGACTACTGGCTCACACTTTTTGCCAAGGTTTTGCAAGCTATCATAATTACACTCGGAGAATTAATGAGAAAAAAACCCAAACACATCTGCAGGGAGAAGATTCTGTGCATTTCATACTGTTTGTACTAAGACTGGAGTTATTTCAGCTTCAGGAATGTCTGAAAATAACCCCCTCTCTGTTCCTATGTGAGCTGTATAGACTCTTTTTCCATAGAAATGGAATAAAACATTCACTGACAGATTTTTTCAGTGATTCCATGCCATGCTTTTACTATGTATAATGACACAACACATAACAGAAACATAAATTGATACATATATGATCAAACTTCTGAATTATTAATTTTAAGGTCAACTCCAGTTGAAGTATTCCTGAAGTATCTGGAAGTGATGTAGAGGGAAAAAAAACAAGATTATAGAAATTATTTAAACCCATTCACCTGAATGTCTCCAAATTACCTTTTCTGTGTAGGTCATTGACAGGTCTTTGACAGACCTGGGCTGCTGGACCTGCAGGGGACTTCAAAGCCTGTGTTACCAGCTTCTTGGCCCTTGCAAGAAATCCACAGTTCCTGGCATGCCGTGTTTTCTCTGGCAGCAGAAAATGGCTGGTTCCATTTAAACATTTTAGAAGCTACCTGCTAAACTACAAAGGCAGTAATATACTATTTCCTTGGTAGGATCAGCCACTTGAAGGAAGACTACCTTTCGAAAGAAAAGGCTTTACACTGGTTTCAAAAGAACAGTGTCCCAGATTTGGTTCAGCAGTTTGCTGTGTATATCATCTCAGGGAATCTGTTGTGTCATTCTCCACATGGAATGGAGGACATTTTTATATTCTAAAACCCCACAGGTGTGTGACTGAAAGTTTAATGACATCAATGGAATTCGAGTAGTTTATAGGAACTTGACAAAATAGAAAGTATCACCAGGCCATTTCTGTTTGATCAGGAGGCTGACTTTCATGCCTTCTTTCAAGATACTGAGTTTTTTCTTCCTCATCATTCACAAGTTTCTACATGAGCTGGAAAATCTCTTCTTCTCAAATGTAATACATCTTTTGTGTGCCTATAGGCTTAGAGTTATATCCTAGTATTTTACTGCATGCAGAGAACATTCATTGTCATCGTCATTGCTGAAACACATCTCCATTGATCCTGGTGATGCCCACTCTCCCATGGCCCATGCAGCTCTAAGAGGGGCCTGAGATCCTTTGCCTAGAGCGTGGAGGATGTGCTGAGGAGATGAAATATTTCAGTGCCCTTTTAATAGCCTCACCACATCCTTGGATGAGGAGTATCGTGTTGTCTTCTAGTTCGTTTAACCCACTAATCAAAGCAGGTGAATTTTAGTAGTTGTCCATAAAATATATATCAAAAAAAAAACCAACACAGTTAGAAATATTACACATACTATAGACAAAACTGAAGAATCCACAACAACAACAATTCATTTCTTTATGCTAAGGTTGCATCAAGAAAGTTCCTGCTAATGATCTTATTTGACCTAAGTCATCCTAATAAAAAAATAAATGTCCACAGGTACACAAATACCAATTTTTATATCAGGAGTCTACACTGGTAGGTAGACAACTCTATCCTTCAATAAACTGTGAAACTCATGGCTCTCCCTTTGTAGCTACTTGGTTTTCTTCAAACTAACCAGCTAACCAGATAATTTCTAACCAGTTGTTCTGTTCCCGTCAGCTTGTGCAATATAATACACAATGCAAACATCTATACCATCTAATTGTATGCAGCTTATTACTGGTTTCTGGCTGAGACCAGAAATGATAACAGCCTAATATTTTGAAATGATCACAGGTTTGTGTTGATAAATCTCCATTTTTCAAATAAGTAAGCTGTATCAATATATTATATTGAGCAATAATAAGAAAGAATTTATTACTCTTTGACTGAACTATGAAGATAATTATACACTGACAGAGTTTACTTTGTTTTAGTACCTGCATTTGGTTATCTACCACTTAAATTGTAAATGTTTACACATTTTTTTCTGGAGGTATCTGCCCTTGCAGGAGCTCCAACTGTTTCAGATATTGCACACTATGCATTATGATCAGTCATACCAAGCCATCCAAAGAGGAAAGCTGTGAAGCTTGAAATCAGGGGCAAACAATGAATTTTCTTTGTTGTACTTTTCCTGGGGATTTGTGCAAATAAGGATAAAATAATTTTGCAGTTTTTAAATGCAAAAAGAGGCAGTCTCCAGATTCTTACATGTCCACCAGTAAAGCTGTTGTGCTGCTGCACAACCAGACAAGCCATGGCACCAGAATGCTCATAGCTCAGAGAAGTGTTCACAGCCATTACCAGAAGAGGTCAGGGTTCATGCTGGCTGGATCTACCTGTCCTAAAATAGCTTCAGCAAGTCAATGGAATCATGTCCATTTGGTGTCCTACAGAGATCTGGTGTCGTGATGTTTCCCCAAGTCCAGATAACAAATGTTGGTCCATATCAGACAGAGAAGGGCAGATAAACCATGACCCCGTGACCAGACACCATTTGTTGTGATCCACTGTACCTCTGACACACCTCGTGTGAGAAGAACAAATTCAGAAATCTAGAGAAAAGAGGTTGGACCTGGTTGCAGGTCTGGCTAAAAGAGGTACCTCTCAGAGCAGAGCCGAGTCTCACCATTCCACATTCTTCCTTTTGCCTGTTTTGTGCCTCTTGCCCTAAATGGCCACCATCATAAACAATGTCTCTGGCAGAGGAGGAAGTGAATTCAGATCACTTAATCTCTGGGCACAGGTCATCTGTATCAATTTGCTAAACGAAATAATATGCATAGGACACTCATGGGAAAATGTATCTGTGAAAAAAATTCTTCGGTTTTCTTGGATTTGCCTCAATTTTCTTCATGAATTTCTGGTTCTGTATGAGACCTTAGGGAACAGCTTTCTTTAGGCAATTATCCCTCTTACCTGTAGGTCTTATATAAGAAGTATGTGGTGGGACATTCAAAACCAAGTTTCTAATTAGGAGATTAACACATAGAGTGTGTTTGCCATCCTAGCCTAGTAACCATAACCAGAGACAATGAAAAAATCAAAGACTATGACTGGTTCAGCACTCATTCAACCTGTGGGTTCATAGATGATGCCTATGCTCCCCCTAATGTTGATTCACAGGTGTATTTTGTGTCAAGGCCTCAGACTTTCTTCTTTAGAAGTCTGGACTCTTACAAACTTCCTTTTTATCCAGCTCCCCTGAATGTAGTCCCAAAGCAAGGAACTGACTTAGAAGTCTTTTCAGAAAAACTGTACTTATAATTATGCAATTTACGTACTGAGACAATTCCAGAGATGATGTCCTTCAGGAAACTGACTGATTGATGTCTGTGTTAACTCAGATCAAGCACCTGTCTTCGAAGGCAAAGCTGTGCTTGTGTTACCACATTTTTTCTGTGTTCTGCACTCAGTCACATGCCCATGAGGGCATGTCCTTTGTGCTGGAGCTGTACTGTCCTCCGTGGAAAGCTGAAAGGCATAATAATAAATGCATGTATGTGTGATTATGTCAGCACCCTCACAGAAATGCTCAGGATAGTTTCTACACCATAGTGACTTGAATCCAGGGACCACCTACCCTTGTCTGTGCAGAGTTGGGAGCTGGTCACTCAGCTGTGGTGACTATTTGTGAAAAACTGACCTCCCTAGCCACTTCAGTCAGGCAATTAGTTTCCCCAGGCTGAGTTTGGAGGTACTTTAATTCTAGAGAATTAATATATTAATTAAATATACCCCTTGAACTGAGGGAAGGAGATAGTAAATACAAAATTTTCTAACACAAGGGGGAAAAAAATCAAGATGGGAACATATTTTTCTTGTGTAAAAGTCTGTCCCAAAACAACATCACTTTTTCATTCTGTACTAATTTTCAGCTGTTACTGTTGAGTCCTATAAACGTGGTCTGCAGGTGTTGAAATCTTCATCTTACATTCTTACTGTCTGCATTCCTACTGCTTGCACAAAAGCAGAATTTATGTTAATGCCCAGATACTTAAAAGAAGGAAAAAAAAAAAAAGAAAAGTGTAGTGATCAGTATCCATCATCTTTCCAACTGCCTTGTCACTACATCAATTAATACAATTGAGCAAAAAATGTCACAAGCCCAGCGGAAAAACCTTTACACATCCTTTCAGGGGGAAGTTTACTCCCAGCTTTTTTTCCCTTGCATTAGCTCCTGTCATCCACAAAACAACAGAACCCAGTGGTGTCAATTATATTTGATTGACTGAGTAAAGCACACACACAAATAAGCAAAAACAATGGACACAAAAATCTATATATGACTCCCCTTGTCAGTGAGAATGCTTGTCTTCTCCATTTTCATGCTGCACGGTGTCCTGCTGCTGCGGGCTTAAATGTTTCCTTCAGACCCCAAACTATCACCAATTAAGTTAGCAAGGTCTTCAAAGGTGTCAAATGACTCCCTGGGCAATTGGCTGTAACTGCTGTTCAATAAATGAGGTCTAATTTATCAGTTTAACTTCACTTTTAAAAACCTAATGTCTCCTGGTACCATGTGCCATTTGCCCAGAGAGTGAAGAGATGCCTGCCACGTCGCATTTTGAAAGTTGGATGAGCTCATGTTAACAGTCACATGTTTTGTCTGTTATCCCTTTTCCCCGAATTTGAAAAGATGTATATGAATAAAATATACTTGAGTGGTGTAGACTTGTGCAGTATGGTATCCAAATAAATAATTTGTAGAAAAATGCACAAAAGGGCTTAAACGCAGCTCATTACTCATTTTGGTAGAGGGCGGTTTGATCACACCTTAAAATACAGCCCCATGTTACTTTTCCCGCAATGCTTTTTCATTGACCCTGTGCAGAAACAATGAGAGCTGTGTTGAGGAGCAGGAATTCTGCGGCCATCACAGGAGACACTCTTTCACAGGATAAACTTTTCAAGGAATAAGGTGCAGAGTGGCTCATAACCAGCACTCTAAATATATTAGACAGTGTCTCAAAAGGTTAGAAAAACAGGATAAAAACTTAAGAGATAAAATAAAAAGGGAGCAAAACTTTTATGCCAGAAAAGTAGTGGTTTTCTGGCATTAAAAAATAAAATAAGCTTTCACTATAGACAAAGCTTGTGCTAGGAACAAAACTTCTGCTTTCACATGCGTCAGCATTAATGTATCTCAGCTGTAATGGAAATTCTGGTAACACAGGGCAGCTTTAATTGAATATTTAAGTAAAACTGAAGTGATACTATTACGTGTTTTAGGGTTTTTAATATATAGAGGCCAAGTTGCTCAGTCAGGCAAAGACATTCTCATGTGAGCTGCTACTTCAATACTTTCTCTTCTTTATTCAATCCTCCCAGAGCAGGATGTGAAACCTATGGAAAAGATGTCTTGCTGATGAACTAAAATCTGACACATACTACATTGTCACACCATCAGATGAGGTACAATACATTTTTTGTTTAACTTTCTCAGCTTGCTAGACTCTGTTTTGATCCAAAGGTATCTACAACACACCTACCACTCCCAACCTGAAACTCTCCTGTCATACAATGTAAGAACCTTAATTTAACATTGAGGTTCATTATGCCATTGATAGCATGGCACAAAGGAAGCATTTTAGACTTTAAGCTTGTAAACAAAACAAGAAGAATCGGCCTGGCAAAAGTCAGAAGGCACTGCATTTCCCCATTCAGAAAGAGCATACCATTGGAATTAAGCTGTGGAAGTCTTGCCCTCAAAGAAAAAAGACTCTCAAGAAGGAGAGACAGTGCATGAAAGTGAAAGAAAAGTATTAAAGTTAAAAAATTAATGAGACTCATAAATCCACATATAAAGAGTCACCCTTTGTAGTATCAGATTGAGTCAATAGGAACTCTCTTCACTTCTAAGACACATAGAAGGAACAAAAGTAGAGCGGGATGACTTTGTAATCTACTCATTTTACCTGAACATCTTTCACAACACCTTCAGACTTCATTTATCTTTAACAGACATTAAAATTTCATATGCCTCATACACCCCCATGAAGTCTTTTACAGTGTTGCTGTACAGTATTTACTGTCTACTATATTACCATTGTTTTTTGTTCTTGTCCACGACTGAGGACTACATTACAATCTATGATCATTGCAATGTCTCTCCCTCTCTCATTTTCAAATACAAATTCTCTGTCTAGAAACAGATCTTTTTACCAGTACCTAGGTACTAGACCTATCAGTCTGTACCAGTACCTATCAATCTGGCCATTTTTGTTATGAAGTTTCCTTTTGTTTGTGTTACGGTAGTCCTCACCATTATTCAGTTGCTCCTGCAGGACACTCATATCCCTTTCTGCTGATGCTTCCTCTCAACCCTACACCTTGGACAACTGCAAAGACTGCTAAGTGATATCACTCCTCTTGGTGACTTCTCAGAAAGCCCACCTTGAAGAAGGTGTTTAACCCCCCCACCCAAAAGAAAGTGCTGCCACCTTATTTTTACCCAGCTATCACCAACCTCACAGTTCTCATGCTACCATCTACCTTACATTGTGGTTTTTCAAGTTAGAGGATATCAGATGCTCTACAGATGTCCAGCTAGCTTTGTTTCATCTTCTCCACAAAATCAGTTATGGAAGGATGGTATTGAACTTTGGGACAGTAAGTTGCTTGGATCCTAGACGTAAACTACTAATTACAAACCTATAAAGTTCAGGGTGGTATCACATATTTTTATAAACTCTGCCTGACTAGTGAATTTATTAGCCACAATTGTCACACAGAGATTATTTGCTCCCTCTATTTTAAATGGATATTGGGCCCAAACAGTTAAATGTAAATTTGAAGTTTACTTCTATATTGGATATGATCCCCTTCCTAAATGTCCCTTTGTATTGGGTCAGTAATGCCATCTTAATTTTGTTCTTATTAATAAGAAGGAAACTGTGCTGTTGCTCCATTTAATGGTTCAAACAAAAAAAACCCCTAAAATTCAGGTGCTTTAGAAAGAAGGCAACAGTATACCAAATAAAAGGAAAAAGCCTTCAAGCCTAGATTTCTCTGAAATTTACTCATACTCAACCTGAAACAGACATAGCCCTCAAATTGTTCATTGAACAGCTGTGACAGTGCTATTTACATTCAAAGTAGGTAATAGACCTTATACCCACACTGTCTCTTTAAGCTACAACAAAATGCTTCTGTACAGTATCCACTTTGAAAACTAGAGTGGGAAGACACACCACAGAAAACCTTAAAATAATAAAGCCAAATAACAAGTTATTTTTAGAATGTAGACAAATAGCTACAGGAACAGGAGCACTTACTTGGGAATAATTAAAAAAAGAAAGATATTCAGAACTATCCATGTGTGGTGAAGTACTTTTTCATCCTTCACCTCTCTGAATATGAGATGTGTGTCTGACTACTTCCCTACTTCTTCCTGATCTTTTCTTCCCCAGGAAAGGCTTTCCAGGCATGTAATGTTCCTTGAAGTCAGGGAGAGAAGTGGTGTTAGCATGTAACAGTAAACGCAGCATAGTCTTTATTAAAAAAAATATGATTCATGGAAGCACAGAAAAATAACATGCAAATAGACAGCTATGGTTTCCTTCTTGTTTTTGCCCCCCATCTACCTTCTGTCTATTCAAACTTTGCTTTGCTGACTGTGTGATTAAACTTATGATGATGAGTTCATTTCTGAGTTCATTTCTGCATAGAGCTGGAGTAGAACAAGGAAACTTCCTCTGCATAATGGGAGAAGAGGCACAGTGCCACCAGTGACAGGGTGGGCAGTAAACATCTTGGTGAGGAATTAAAATGACTCCTGGGCTCCAGGAAGTAGCAAAAGCCACGATAGAAGTGACCTTCTGAGAGAAGCTTGTGTGTGCTTTCTGGTATTGTCAGTGACAGCCAGAGTAGGAGTGATTCACTTAAAAAAAAACATAGGCTTTGTTTAGTGCACCTTTCAAAAAAAAAAAAAAATTACATTATTAAAGAATTTAGTGGTACTAAGGTATTTTTTACTCCTGTTCAGAGTCAAACATTTTGTTGCATTAACAAAGCTGTGCAAGAGTTTTTTGCAGCCTGGATGATGTTTGAAAGAATTAATGTTTTCTTAACGTGGGAAAAGTGCAATATTGAAAAGTAAAATCAGAATAAATAATAGTAAGATTTTATACACTTGCCACACCCATCTTAAAGCTGTGAGTACCCACCCATCAGGACTTATCCAAATTGCACAACCCTGCTCTCATGACCTATATTCTCTTCACTTACATCCTATCCTGCTTTTCCTCAAATATGCCACTGAACTCCCATTTGACAATTTTCAGAGGGAGAGTGTCTTTTTTTTTCCAAATAGACCCACGCTCTGTTACCGGCTGCACTTCTGTCAACCCTGACTGACCTGCACCCACCAAAGCTATGGGTCTATTGGCATGACTCTCGTCCTGCTGCTAGTATCCAAGAAGCTATTGGAAACGACATTTTTTTTCTTTTCTTTTTTTTTTTTTTCCACCTTAGCGAGCACATACCTACATACCCGTCGTGCTGTGGACTATTGCCCTCTGGAGTTCAAAGCTGGGATGAGCGTTTTCTCAACGCGTCTTTCCTCTTCAGGCAGAAGACTGCACTCTTTTGCCTCGGTTGAGTGAGTTTACAACTAAGCAGGAATTTTTCTGGCTTTCACTGAGCCTGTTTTACCTGCATAGAGAGCACTGAATTATTTGCCTCTTGGAATTACATCCTTTTCTTTGAGGTCAAGTCAGCAGTGGAGCTAATCCTTGTCCATTACATCATTAATGCTTATCTCAAATTTAGAACTATTTTAAGAAGTTTAGAAGCCTTTGACATTTTTGGACACGAATGGTTTCTTGTTCCCACACACTGCCATTAATTATGTAAATTACTGTTCCAGCCTTAATAGCCAGTTGCAGTCATCACAGCAGGGTTTTCGTGTGTGTGTGTGAAGACAAGAAACTCACCTATCCTTTCAAAGCACACTTTCAAGAAATAATATATGAAATTAAGTATGAAAACAAAACAAGACAAAATGAAACGAAACAAAACAAAACAAAACAAGCCACCCTTGCTGTGCTATTGCATTCTGTGTAAATTTGACTGTATAGAGCCACAGGTTTTTGTTTGTGCTCAGAGTTGTTCACACAACCTAATTAGTAAAAGCTCTGGTCTAGAAATACAGATTCGAGAAGGAATGGGATTTCACTTAGTTTTTTCTATGTCTTATGGAATCATGTAGGTATGTTAGTGCTCATCTGTGTATTTGAACCCTTGATTGCATGGAATTATGGGGGATGCAGCAAGAGTGGTATGAAGCTGGGTTCAATTCCTTAGGGTTTCATGAAAACAGGTGCCAAGACAGGGCACAGAGACCACAAATAATCTGATAGGGGTAGTAACTGTGCCAGATACTTTCTTTCTTGGACTACTAAATAAATTAACCAGGAAACACAAATGTGTAGGAAATCAAACTCCCGACATTCTGGTAACCCTGAAATTAGCTATTTTAAAATTAGGGTTTGGTAGAAAAATGCCACCCTCAGCTCAGGTTTAAAAATACTTTCAGAATATTTAGAATATAGTTAACCATACTGCAGACTGCCTTCCCAGACTTGGAAATAAGTTCCCCCTCCTAATTTTCTGCCAGAAAGAACCCTTCATTTTCTTTGGTTTTGGTAGGGTTGGCAGGTGGTGAAATTAGGTGACCCACAGCCTGTGCCATTAAGGGCCTGTGGGAGTGCAGGCATGAAGGAGGCAAAATGTCTGATGAGATTTCCTCTGGAGGAACAATTTGGGCAGCGACCCTGCTGCCATCAGCACATGCAAGCAGCGCCACTGAACCAAATGAGATCATTCACAAAAGGCAGCAGGACACAGATGTTTAAACAGCATTGGAATATCTGTTCCTTAAACTTGCTGATAAGGAATACTTCACTTGACAAGAACAACATAATATAATCCTCGCTTTACTGTGGCATCTGATTAAAATTGCAGGTGGACACTGTTGTTAGCACAGTTCCTAATGAAGATATACAGGACTCTATTTTTGGAGAGTCTATAAGAGTTCTTGTGACAGCTCATGGGGATTTATACTGCAGGATGTCCTCAGGCATCTACTGGTTTCCCTCCTGGAAGGGTATTCCATGGTTCTACAGACTTCATTCGGATGCATCTCAGGAGAGAAGGCTCTTACTAACTTGTCTAGTGTGAAGTATTAACTGATGGCCTTGCACTATATTTTGTCATGCATTAAGCTTTATCCAGTCACTTAAAAAATCAAATCCATGCCCATGTTTTCGGAATTCTTAAGAGATATTTTACCAATAGTAACAGGAAAATTTCTTGCCTTAACACCGAAAAAATCAGATTTTAAGAAGCTGAAATACTAATCAATGATGCTTCAGGCTGGCCTGTTTTTATACTACATTTAAAAAGTTCTGAAAATGTTTGAATCCCCAAAAGTCTGTTGAAAAAAATGAAATCTTCTTCTCCCAGAGCACAGTGTGGTGAAATAAATTAGTATAATGATTTATGTTTACGGTTTTAGTCAATTCTGATAGAGATTATAGAGACAAAATGACAAACTGCCTTAGAGGTAAACTTAAATCATGTCAGCCAATCTTTAGTTTTTCCTTACTCTAATTGCTCCTCTTGTTCATTTATCTTCCTAGGCAATCTTTAGAAGAAATACTAGTTTAATCAGTGCATGTGCAAACCACCAGAGATAAAAAGTTTAGCCTAATTTGTCTCACTAAATTGTAATGCCTCTAGTAAACAAATCTTTGCTTGAAAGGAAACCAAGAAATCTAAATAAACACCCTCCACAAAATGTTTCTCTCTTCTTTGTTACATGCAGTACCATTGATATTTTATAAACTTTGGCTTTTGACGCAAGCAAAACAAAAACCTATGCACTATATGCTTTTGCAGTTGCCCCAGATATTGCTTTTAAATATTCATGATAGCTTTTAAGCACGAGTGATTTCATATTAGTACAGAAAAGTAATGCAAATAATTAAATGGCAGAATGAAACACTATATTACAACTGTGCAGTATATAATCAGAGGAGATTAATTTTAATTTTCCCTTCTATGGTTTTGAAATCAATACAGTTTTGCAGCTCAGAGCATGCAGAATTTCTTAGCTTGGTATAGCTTTATTGCTGTTAATCTTATCTTCCTCTCACTCAAGAGAACTGTTTTGCCACTCACTTTGAGAGAAGTAGGTTCAATCCATTAAGCTCTGCTTCCACAAATGTGGAAGTGCTTGGCATGGAAACACATGCAAATATGTGAATCTTTGCAGAGTAGAGATGCAAGACAACAAACAATCACTGGCCTGAAAGTGTCCTGGGAATAAATTAATTCAGACCCCTCTGTTCATTTCTGCAAAGTTAAGGTCCTTGAATGCAGACTGCACTTTCTTAAAAAATCCTCAGGTCTAATTCTCCAACAACATGCAGTGGCTCAGTTTTAGAGGACTATTTCAATGGCTACATTTTGATTCTTTTTCTAAAGAGGCTTATCAATTGGAGAAATCTCATTGAAGGGAATTTTGCCCTTATAAGGCTTCCAGGACCCAGACTTTCTGGGCAACTCAGATTAGAATCTGATCTCAATTGCTAGGTTTTTCAAAATACATCTGTGTGTCATTACTCATAAAACTAATCCCAGCAACTTGAATTAGACCTTATATGTGAGAAAATGAGCACGTATTTTCAAATACTTGCTGGATTGGGCCTTAATTTTATTTTTTTTTAATTTTTTTTTTTTTTGTGTATATCACTGCATAAACCTTGATCCTACATCTTCTGCTCTACAAGGAGGAGAGACATTTTTAAGCAAAAAGAGTACAGCACTATAATAAGGTCATTGGCTGATGTATCTTGTTACTACAAAGCATCCTTGCCAAATATATATGCACTGGGTGGAAAATATGCTTTCTTCCTAATTAAGAAATTAGAGAGCAAAGATAAAAGTAGAGCATCTCTATTTCTGGACAACAGAGACATAACTCATGTCAGATGCTGCAATTCTTATCACTTTCTCATTATGCACATTTATCATGGTCATTCATCTACTTATCAGGTCTGCATGATGGTACAAACATCAAAAAAGCACAAACAGCCATAAGGCCTCTAAAGGAGCATGACTTTGTACCTGACCTTTGAAAATATGTCAAAAACACTTAATGTTCTGTCTCAGAGACAGCAAATTATGTAAATTTCAAAGATTAAAGACAAGCCTGCAGAATGTATATATATATAAAACTCTATTATCAACATATTTTTAATGGTCTATGTTTTTTTTTCATTGCTTCCCTTGGTAAGCCAGCCTCTCAAATGTTTTAAATTGCCACTACATTCCTTACAAAAGCAGATCGCAGCTGTGTCAGTTTACACAAACTAAGGATCAAACCCATGCTCATTTCTGAAAAATGGTCCGGTCTGGATCCTGTTCTAGGGCTTTAAGAGAACCTGACTACACTCTGGGAACAGCACCACTACACCAGTGAGAAAGTAGGAGCAGGTCCTCTCCAGTCATCTTGATACTACTGTGTGTGGAGCCACCACAGCCCTTTTCCATGTGTGCTGCAGGGCATCGTAGCCTGGCTACATGGATGGCCAGGTAACAATAGAGGTTTCTCTCTGTTCACTTAGTCAAGTGATCAGCAGGTTCAATAAATCAGAACCATATTCTCTAAAAAAATCTAACTCCACTCCCAGAGCACATTGACAAGCTGATTTTTATAGCTGTTCTTTTTAAGGATGACTGTCAGAAGAGCAGTGCACAGGGTGTAATTAGGGAATACTGGTTGGAGACCTGTTGGTTACTACTACTGGAAGCCAGTGGGAAGGAGAGGAAATGGATGAGCTTCAGAAAGCCGGTGTCCTGCATCCATGCTATATATCCTTTGATCAGGATATATATTGAACTGAGTGTTGAAAACAATCTAACAAATACAGCCTTTTTGTGAGATGTTTAAGAATAGATTACAATTTTGCAAAATAATAAGCGGTCTAAATTTTGTGACGGATAGTTAATTTAGTTGGCTTAAAATAAAAATACATGCTGCCTATTTACAGCTTTTGCTGTAGCTGTCATATCACTTGACATGCTGTGTAACACGTTCACTGAAAGACTTCAGCATCATACTCATAATGAGCAGCTAAAACATCACAAGGAGTTGGAAGGTGATCAGACAAGAGCAGGCAAGATGTCTTTAACATGGCTTTAACTTCCAGGCACTGCAAAAATTCATGTACCTTGTCTGCTTGACTGTTAAAAGATGTTGTGCCTCAAGCAGCTAGCTAAAGGGATGGTGGTGTTTGTGGTCCTAAAAGAAATAATTTCCGATGGGAACAGTGTCACCAGGAGTTCCAGCTTAGACCCCTTTGATGTGATCTTCTGAAGACATGGTGTAACCCCAAATACAGCTGTTCTTAGCAGTTCCCTAGTGAGTGTCATTAAATGATATAGGATGTATGACCCATAAGGGAGAGATGAGAATGGAACAATAAACATGAAGAAAAAAACGAAGGTAGAGTATTAGTCTTGGAAATCACAAAAGAAGGGTAGAGAAAGCCTTTCCCCTTGATCCAAGAATCACAGAATGGGATTTGTCAACGTCTCTAGCCTAACAATGCTGCCCTGCACGAACAACCTTTGTAAGAAACGTCATAACCTGTAGAGCTATTACAATTCAAACATTATTTTCCTGAGAATGATAGCAAAAGTCCAAATAAAAATGCTTTTTTAATTGGATTTTGCTGTCATTCTTTTGCTAGAGGAATGATTGACTATGACAATGAAGATGCCATTATAATGACATGTAAAATAGATCACCAAAAATCTACCTTTGGGTACATATCACTGCATAAACTTTGATCTTGTAGAATAAGGCTATCAGTGGCAAGAGAAGACACAGGGCAAAAAACCCTTATGAAAGAAAATGTCTGTTTCTGTTACTGATCCCACGAGACCACACAGCCCATTGTTTCTGTTTTCACTGAACTCTTGCTGGGGCTCTGCAAGGATTTACAACTTTAGCACAGGATAATCAATTCAAATACTCTGAAAGCACAGCTCTGAAACTACCCAATCAAAACCAAACTGACAGTGACAAAGAGATAAAGCGTGTGTTTGGAAGCTGCATGCTGACATTAACAGAGCTAGAGAGTGGTGCTGCGTCACCAGGCAGAATCAAAACATATGGGCAGAAGACAGGTTACTAATGTGCCCAGCAGAAAGAGATTAAAACTGGAAGATGACAGGATAAACATCACTGTTTTAACACTGAAGGCTGTGCAGATGGTCAATGACACTGATCCTTTTACACCACTTCCCACACACGTGTAATGGGCGTGAAGCCAGGGGGGAAAAAGGAAACACCCCTGCATTGCTGGGATTGTAATATAACAACAGGATTTGATTTTGACCATGTTTGTTGGGTTTTGGTTGTATTGACAGAGTATATCACATACAACCTATTTGCATTTTACAGAAACTCTGAATATGTTAACCTAAAGGTCCAGTAAGTTATACACAGAATATTCTGAGAGGGTTTAATGAAGAAAAATATACTTTAAAGTTTAAGCAGTTTAAAGATTTAAAGATTCAAGATTTATCTTTAACGATAAGCAGTTTGTTAGTTTGTTTGTTTTTCTTTTTTTTTAAGAGAGACTTACAGTCCCAAATGATCATTCAAGCCCCAGAATGGAAAATGCAATATAATTGCATGATTGGAAATGCATGTAATTGTACAATCTTACTTCAGTGATGGTATTAAGATGACCTGCTCGTATTAAGTATGAAATCTTTTGTGAATCTCAGATCTAATTTGGGGGAATTAATTTACTACTAATTTTGCACTGCTGTAAGACATAGGCTGCATTTCTTAGTTTTCTGCTCCTAAAATATTTACCTTTCTGAAAGGTTAGGTCGCAGGGTAAAATAACTTGTAATCAAGAAGCTGGTCTTACAAGCAATAAATTTTGAAAGAAAGGGAGCGAAAGCTGTCATCTAACAGACCTGCTTTGTAGATATGCAAATCAGAACAATTGAAATAAATGAGTAATTCCTGCAGCTTTGTACAGCTACCAACTAGCAGCAGCAGACACTCACATTGAGACAAGATTAACAATTCTTCTAGGCAGATCATTGGCAACATTTATTCAATCAGAACAAGATCTGTTTAAGTATGAAATTTTAAACACACAAAATTAACACCTAGAGATCACTATAGGAACATATAAAACATGGAATTTAAAAATAAGTGCTACCTTGGTCAGTGACAGAAGCCCTCAGCTGTGTTGCGGGCTGCAAAATGGTATAAGCAGTATAGACAAAGCATGATGGGGCAATAGATCACAGTAATAACATTTGCAATAAACAATAACAGAACAAAGCAGACATCTATAAAAATCCCATGAGGAATTTGCCTTATCCATAATTTTTCTTTACATTTGAGAAACTGTGTCAGGAAAGCCATTACAGCCAATGGCACCAATTAATTTCTGCAACTTTTAATGACATGTTCCTGGGTAAAAACCTCAGATAATACCCCAGGCTCAAGATTGATGGAAGCCTGTGTTTGATTTGTACCAGACTGTTGATTTTTTAGTATTTTTAAAGAGTCCCAGTGCAGCCAATCAAGCAATCAACATGAAATACTCAGATCTTCTCTTGTAAAGTACAAGAAAACAGAAAGACAATGGGACTTCCTTCAGAAAGTTGACAGAATATTGGTGATTTTATTTCAGTAGCTCTCCACATGATGGATGACCCAAATTTTTATTCCAGAAGCAAATGATAGCCAAAAAGAAACCTTTGATTCTCTTGCCATCCTGGATATTATTTTACATCTAGAAGGGCTGTTGAAATGTAGAGGAGAGAAAAAGAATTGATTTTGAGAGGTGAAACATTGGAATAAACTAATTTCATGTTTGGTTTTCTGGTTTTCAGATAACCAACAGGTTTCAAGCATATTTAAAAAATCCAGCTTCGATTTTTTTTGTTTCTCTCTCATACATGAACATGTGGAGAATTTAGAAAATGCACATACAATTCCCTATTATTTTCCAGAAGTGTTCACCAACATCATTCTCTTGTACTTTGAGATCAGTTATAGAATTGAACTGCCTGAAAACAGAGGTAGGTGCATCCTTGTTGCCTAGTGAGCTTCATGTACCCATTGCAATAGCCTCTTATATCCCCATCTCTGTAACAATAAGACACTTAAAACCACTGTCATACTGAAATTAGTTAATTATTCAAATGTCTCAGCCAAAACACGGGAAATCATGTGTTTGTTAATGGATTCCACAGGGCAGCAGAGCACGCAGGAAAAGTGTCTAGGCATGTGAGTGCTGGGGGTGATGCCTGGATAACACAGCTCTCAGCATGGACAAAAACAGGGAGAAAGTGACAGGGGCTGGTTTTCTTAGGTACCTGCTGGGCAGTGAGTGCTGTAATCAGCCCTCGCTGTTCTCATGGATAGGCAGCCAGGCCTGCAGGCATCCCCAAGATACGGCCGACAGCCCTGGGAAATCTGCTTTATTGCACCATGTCGTGCTGGGGCGTGGGGAGCACAAACCCACGGCCACAGACACCAAACCTTGCCAGGGGAAGTCAGGCTGGCCATGTCCAAGGCTTCTGACGGAGCCTTGGGTGCATATCCCTTAACTGGTCAGGCACTTCCCAGAGTCTCTGTGCTGACCTGCCTATAGCTGCTGGTGCCTGCCTCCGCATGGCTCCCAAATTCCCACAGATGGGATGTGTGTCCTCACATTCTGTGGAGAATACACCACAGGATGGTTGCTCTGAAGCTTAGCTCTTAGGATGGCCTCACAGTAACTTTTCTAGTTATGAACTCAGTTTAATTTCTGAGATCTGTGGCATTGATATATGGTGATTGTTAGCTGCAGGTAAATATGCAACAAGAGCATGGACGTCATTCATGAAACAGCCTTGGAAGGTTCCAATAACACAAATTTAATTGACTTATTTGGAATTTTTTCTGAATGCTGGGGAGTTTTGAAATACTATTAGTAAGAAGACATGTAGCATGAGCAGCAAATAAGAGATCACATTAATGATATTTGGTGCATTGTACTTTTCAAGATTAGTACTGATACTGGTACCTTACTTCTGAGACAGTATTTATTTATTTTATTTCCCTCTCACTGCTGATTAAGATCTCAAACGTCAGGTACAAATGGTAATAAACTATTTAGCTAAGCCCTCTCATCTGGACTGCCAGGAAGGATCATACCAGCTCAAAGAAAAGGGCAGTTCTACCAAATTTAGTACATGTTGGGGAGTTCAGAACTGCAGATCCTATGAAATGAATATATCTAATTCACTCCAAGCCTTGCATGCACAGTAGTAGAATAACTCTTTTCTAAAAGACCCCTCTGTCACATTAAACTGATTTTAATCAGTACTCCCAAGCACTTGGAAATCAAAATAACTCTCCCTAAAAAACATAACTTCCTTTTACTGTGTTTATTCATATATATAAAAAAATCTTGTCTATCATTCCCTCCCTGCTTTAAAAAGTTATAGTCTTTCCTCCACGAACAAGCAGATTTTCTTATTTTCTTTGGACAGAAATATTTTCCATGAAAGTCTTTATTTAATACTTCTTTCATTACAGGAAATCCTTGTTGTATTATCCATTTCAGGGGTCACATCTGCTATCAGTGCCTAAAATAAAACTGTCATATAACTATGATTGCACTTGAGGTTAAAATTTTACTCTTGTAATATGTCTTCTACAACAATTTTCAAGTTCTTCTTGTCCCAAGCATTGTCCCTTTCAATTCCTTAGTACTTTCTCTTTGAAGAAAAATTATCTACCATATAAAAACAGTATCTGCTCTCATGCGTATCAGATATGACAAATTCAAAGGTTACAAGTATTAATAAATATCCATGTTTAATTTTATTGTCAGAGCTATGCAAAAGAATACCCCAGGAACAGCAGTTCTGATATTAATTACTGTGTACTTAATACACAGTAATTAATACCAGAAAAGAAATGCCACTAGATTTTGGATACAGGCATCCTATTTTTCTTTCTTGTTGCCTTTGTGGCAAGTACTGGGAATATTCAAATTAAAAAATGAAATATGTCACAGATGACTCAAGTAAACCTGCGTTTGTTTTGTGAAAAGACGGGTGTTTCATCCCAGAGCCTAATTCAGTAGATTTATCTGCCACAATTACACTGCTTTGATCACTCCAGAATAGGTGGTGTAGTGTGGGGTGTAGTTGTCCTTTTCCAATTCACTCTCCTTATCAGGATACATGTCTGTTGATTTGTGGGAAGCTGGCTGTTTTTCGTTCCTGACAAACTCCAGTGATTAAAATGTAGTGGCTTGCTCTTGTTCCCCTGATAAAGGTGACAGCTGCAGAGTTTCCAGTGTTAGTGGATATGGTCCATGCAGATTGCTTTTTAATGAAAGCAATATATTATCTTACCTAGAGGCCCTGCAGCCTTACCTTGTTAATGTATTCTAGCTTGGCACCACATTCATCTATAAATTAGTTGTATTAAACATGCTTCTTACTATTTATCCAATCTCTAAAGAGTTGTGGTTCTTTTGGCTGGGGTTTTTGGTTGTTTGGGGTTTTGTTTTTTAGTTTATTTTGTTCATAACTTTACTTCATACCTCCTCCAGCAGCACCATCATACACACAATGAATAGTGGTGTAGAGTTTTCAGAAAAAGATGTAGATTAAATAATACAGTCACAGACACTGACTCTGTACTCGATGACTTGATAATCCTTCACATTTAGCCATCAAAATATGCACTAAAGGATGTAGAATCAACAACACTTGATTATAAAAGTCATATCTGGAAAGGTTTTCCTCTTTAATTTTAAAATCAAGATGATTGGGGTAATTTATAATATAAAATAAAACACAAGGTTAAGCTAAACAAATTCTTCAATTCTGTAGTCATATCTCTTTCAAATTGTCAGAAACACAGCAGACTGAAAATTCCAGTTGCATTGTATACCTTAAGAAAATACTGCAGCTCCCTGGAACACTCAAGTGTCGAATTCATGATCACCAAGAATACTCTGTTCTTCAGATATAAGAAGTGTCACTTCCAATAATTTATATTATTTTCAACAACCTTCATCTTGAACTAAATTTCAAAAAAGGACTGGAATATTACTTAGGGACCAACTTCTGTTCTTCTATTAGAAGTATTTTTCTGGCAAAAGATAAATATACTAGCTGAATTTGTCTCATAAAATACACACAAAAATAAAGCATTTGAATTTAATTTCTGTTACTTTTTCCTAAATTATAATGAGAATCTAGTACATTGGTGTAATCCAAAGGTGATCATTACATTATCTTTACAAATCTTTTGTACTTAAAGTAATTTAAAAAAGAAGTGATTCAATAACTCTGAAATACATGAGCTGCTAACTACTGTGAGAATGTTTTATTAATCTTAAAAACTAACTATACCTGGGTCAGTTCAAAGACTTTTTCAGTGATGGGCATTCTGCATTTTGAAATTCTGGAATTTAACTCCTTTAGCATGTCTGTGTGTCTTTGCTGTTTGTATCTTTTTTAACAATGTGTGTACAGTAGGCAAGATAAGAAAGGGATTAGTAAAGGATTAAAGGAAAGCCTTTGATTTATATACACTCTGAACACTGCCTCCACAGTTAATTTTTTGAATTTTTGCATTTTTTTGGAAAGATAACAAAATACAGTACCTGTTTATTTCCTCCATCTAAACCAGCACCACTCTTCTCATTTCCCTAAAAAATGCCCTTTATAGATATTTTATAAAAATAAGGATACTCTTAGCAGCAGCTTTGAAGTATTTATTTATTTTCTGTCTTGCTTTTGTTGATGTTGTAAATTTTAAAGTCATCTGGACCTGTCAAGTTTTCTTGTTTCAAGTGAATAAATTGTCATCTTTTTGTTAAATACCTAGCATCCACTGAGCCTGTGAATGCAGAGATAAAGACAGAGAAAAAAAGCATGTAAACCTGTAATTCTGAGAAGGGCCATAAAGCCTCTGGTCACTTAACCCAGAAATACCAATTCGCAGCTGGGGTGGGAACTGCACTTTCTCATGCTCCCTTTTTTTTTTTTTTTTTTTGGCAAGGTTTCTTTCTAAAAACAGATTCATTCTTTCCCCATGACAAATATGTGAGAAGTATTAAAGATAAAGGTACACTTCATGCAACCTTGCACTCTTTTACATTCCCTTTGAAATCAACAAAAGGGCTCCACCTTCCTAAGCTACTTCAGGTATGTTTGCTCCCTCTCACTAAACACGATTTATTTTTTGTTTTCTTTGTAACCATCTAAAGTCCTAATTACACCGTGCTGACATCTAAATAATATGTAAAGAACTGAGGCCATAGTCAAAGATCTAATGCTTAAGGTGGTAAATTAATATCATGGGTGAATTTGAGTCTTCAGAAGCCAATTTAATTTTTGCTTTTCTGGGAACAGTGTCATGAATTCATACAGCTACAAACCTGAGCAGCACTAATTCAACACTGTATGCTCTCTGCAGCTACCTAAGAAGGCTGCTTGCATGTACAAGGTATCATCATTCAACTGCTTAGTACTCAAGTTGATTTTTCTGAATGACTGCCTGTCTTAGTAGAATTGGTTCTACTGTACAGTCTGGAAAAGACTGTAATTGAAAATTTCTTTTAAGCATTAACTTACAGATTGCTCTTTCTATTTTGTATGATAGTATTAGTATTGGTGTCACTCCACTGCCATATTTTGTGGAGAGTTCATAGTAAATCATGTGTTTCACAAGTCTAAAGTGCATTTTATTTCATTTCCTTCTCATAAATAAAGAACTCAGTGAGTGATCGGTAAAGAGCTTGTAAAATTACGTATTATGAACTGCAAAGTTTGATAATTGTGTAGAAAGCAACCAAACAGAGCACTGGCATTCTCATCCCATTAGGAGGTATTAAGGACCACAGTTAATGTATTCTACATCTTGCCTTTGGCTTGCTGACACAGCCTCTTGAGCACACAGCCTCGAACTTTTAGGATGCATCCCATTCTCTTTTTTCTCATCATCTGTGCCTCAGGGACACACAGCCACCAAACCAGACAAAACCCTTGGCACCTACCCAGCCTCCAGCAGGGAAAGGCAATGGCCAGGCCCTGAATGTACTCCTTCTGTCCCAGAGAAGGCTAGAAAGAAGAGGAGATGTGATGCAGCAAAGACAGAGGATATGACTCCACCATCAGGAAAAAGAAGGGAAAAGTACAAAGGCTCAAAGGGGAAAAAAAGAGTTTTCATTTTGTGCCCATTAATCATTTAGACAACTGTACAGGTCCACAAAACATACACAAGCAAACCCATAGAATGCTGATTGCAGCATTTGTTCTTTACATATAACCAACCATTGCTTTGCAAATTGGTTCCTCTGATATATTCTGCCATAAATAATCTGTTTAAAGTAAACATTAGATACACTATATGGGCTGTTCTCCACTATCTTTTTTGTATATTGCCATTTCACAAAGAGATTTTGATTGACAAAATAACACACTAGTATAAAACAAGCAGAAATGCCATGTCATAAATCACAACAGAAAGAAAAGAGATTATCAAACAACTAAATAATGCAACCCACAGCAAAACATACCAGTAAATCATACAAAGCAGGGAAAATTAGATAACACTGTCCATATACAATTACACCAGTTGGCTCCCACAACAGCCTTTAAATGTGACATGTTATTTGACATGTATGCAATTAGGGCTTAAAATCAATTTTTTTCTATTCCATTTAAAATAAAAAATGTACTATTTCCAAATCAAATGCTACCTTTTTAGTCAAGATGGACAAGAAATAGTATCAGGTTAGCAGCAGCATCTCAGCAGCATAATGCAAGAAAAGGATGGCTTCTCTGAACGCTGTGAAAGACCAGATCTCAGACCATTATTCAAGCACCCTATTCATGCTTATTTATTATTCCAACCTTTTTCCCCCCAAACAGGGCTAATTGTAAAACCAGGACCCATTAGAAAGTAAAAATCTCTAAAGGATGATTATATGGATGAATGATGCATAAAATATCAAAGAAGGTTTAGCTCTTTTCAGGTAGATATGCACTGTTAGAGATGCACCATAGCATTTCCAGTGTTCAGCCCACGGGAAAGTGACAGAAGTGACACCCTGGAACAGCACCAGGCATGAAGCTGGGAGGAGGAACACTGCTGATGTGATGTTCCAGGGCTGTCAGATTCATATACCTTCTCTGTCACAGTACTTTTATCAGAAAACTCAGAACAGCAGTGCTTTGCTTCTTTACCCAGTTTAGAGAAGCATTAGAAACACTGACTGGTTTCAGTAAAAGTTTGAGCATGAAGGTCACGAGAAACTTGTTCAGTGTTCAGCATCCCTGGGTAATAATTGCCAGCCTAGTCCCAGCCTCTTTGTGGTTTTTGGCTATCCACTGATAGGTGGGTCCATCAAATGACTCCATGGCTCCGGGCTGACAGAGGGGTGACACGATATCACCCGAAGATTGCAGAGACATATGCAAATAAATGCTCTAGGTTTCTGGCTTTTCCTTACTTTCACCTGTTGTCTTTCCAGCCAGAGAGAGAACCTTCCACTCTCCACGTTCGCAGTCTGCTTGCATGGCTCTTCCAAAAGTAGTCCATTCCCTCCTCCCTGGCTGCTCTGTCTCCTCCTGACTCCACTTCTGCCACGGCTGCTCAGACACCTCTGCCTAATGAGAGGAAGGTGAACAAATTCTGTGCTTACGGAAGGAGTTGACAGTAGGTAGTGGACCATGCGAAAATGAGGGTTCCTGAGCTGCAAGTAGCTACAAACCCCAGCCTCTGTGGAGTTTATGTTGTAGGGGCACATTGGTATATCCATGCTGTGCTGTGGCATGCAGCCGACTGATGCCTCAGCTGGTTGTAAGCAAGTTCAGCTTGGTGATATATTCTGATGCCTTCCCAGAGATGGATTTGTTGCACAGCTCTGGAGAAGATAGGTAACTTTGATCTTAAATTCTTGAGTTGTATTTTTCCTCATTTTTACCTCCATAGCAGTCATCTTCTGGCTGGCTTCTCCTGTTTATCCAAAGCCGGTTGTGGTGACAAAACACTAATCCTGATAGTTTGAGGACTTCATTTGAATCAATAGCATAAAGTCAGCATCATTCTCTCTATCCTCCCTGTGTCTGGCAAAGAAACCAAACCTTTCTAATCCCCAAAAGAGAAAGATGACAAAATAACTCACACAAAAAATATTTTTAAAATATACAGATATTTCCCTTACACCTAAAAAGATGTACTCCATAAAGATCAGCTATGCACTAATGTTGACATTTCTTGAACGTTTTCTTATAGAGAAAAACTTCTCCAGAAACACACACTATACATAGCTTTTAAATAATCCAATAACTACTTCAAAACTCTCAAAACCAATATTATCTCCTTTATGCATAAAAATAATTATTATTGGAATAGGATTTTATATTTCCTGGTGCTTTTATCTATTTTATTTTCTTGCAGTCTATTTATTACCCTGATGGTTTTAAAAAAGGTAAGAAGGAAGCAGTTTACAATTTCCACTCAAGTTCTTTTTCCAGGTCATCATGAAACTTTTGGCTCATTTGAGGAATCAAATATAATATATTGCACCTGAAGACAGCCCCCAAAAGTGAGATGATTGCACAAGGTAGAAACCCAGGGAAATGTTAAACAACACAAGTAAATAAAAACTGGGGGGGTTGCCATTCATGCTTCCTCCCCTTTCTGTGTCTGTCTTGTCTCTGAATAGTGGGGCTGTTGCATCAGGAATTGGTTTTATTTTCTGATCAGGTACATTGTACTTGTTTATTAAATACAAATGGAGCAAGTCTGAACTATACATAACAGCTCTTCACTCTCCTATTCCCATACAGAACATGAAATCTCAGGAAATGAGAATTAGTAGAACAAACTGTGTGGCAGTGGTGGCCGTAATCATGATTGTACTTTAAGACTAGGTATTACACTGACTTCCCCTCGAATGCTTCTGTGCACTATCCTGTTGGCATTAGTGCTGTGGAATCAGACTCAGAGATAAAATGAATTCTAGTGATGAGTGGTAAATCAATTCTTCACTGCCTTTCCTTTGATTCTATGTACGATTAAAAAAATGCTGCTTTGTTAGAGAAAGCTCTTTCTGTATCTTTTTAATCATTTTCATTCAATACACTTGATAAGCAAAGGACAAACATTCTGGAGGGTCTTTATTTCAAACTCTCTATTTATGATGGTTTCAAACAAATTACTTTCCTGGAAAATCAGACAAGACCGAGAAAATTACACCCTTTGAGGATGGTTTTCCTGGACACACAGGAAGCAATTAAATCTCACTGCATTTCTCTTACTTTCTCTTTGAGGCCTGCCCATTCCAAAAACACGCAAGACCCAACTATGCCTTAGTAAACGTGGTGACACCAGCGGATGTGCTTGCACAAGTCCCTGGGCGTGGCGGGGAAAGGCTTTTTCTCGGATTGCCTGGTGCAGGGAAGGAGGATTGAGGGGAGACCCGGGAAAAGACAGCTGATCACAGTAACGCGTCTCCTGGGCTGCTGAGCTTAATTTCACTTTTGCAGAGGGCAGGCATGCTACGTCCGATGGCAGAAACCTTCCAGCGCACCCTCTAACTCAGGGACAGCACCTGCAAATCCCGCTTCGTTCCCCCGCTGC
This sequence comes from Rhabdornis inornatus, assembly GCA_013397075.1. Classification (NCBI taxonomy): domain Eukaryota; kingdom Metazoa; phylum Chordata; class Aves; order Passeriformes; family Rhabdornithidae; genus Rhabdornis; species Rhabdornis inornatus. Next base: position 150,467 of record VWZS01001009.1, on the reverse strand, counting down.
GCTCGGTTCCCGCGGGCAGGCGGCAGGAGAAGGCGGCGAGCGAGCCGGGCTCCGGGGCAAGCGGAGGCTGCCGAGGCACCGGGACAGCCCCGGCACGGCCCGCCCGGCTCTCCGCGGGGCGAGGGCCCCCTCTGCTGCCTTCCGTGGGGAAACCAGCTTCCCGGGAAAACTGCGCTCCCGCGCGCGGCCGGCGGCGCTGCTGCAGGGCAGACACGGAGCATCGCGGCTGCCCGAAGGAAGGCTCGGCATTGCTTCTTTCCGGCTCGGCGAGGTGATCAGGTCACCTCGCGGGATATTTTCACCTCCTGTGCCCGCAGCTACCTGCCTGGCCGTGCCTCAGTCTGATGCTCTGTCACAGGAGATAGCTGGGCATTTTTTCTCCCCCTTCGTAGCTGCTGCTACAAAAGCTTGGATCTGAAATCATGGTAGGGTACTCTTCACGTGTAGGCAGTCCCTTAGCTATGAAAAAGTAGGCAGTTTTACAGTCCTTATTTATGATGTTAGCAGTAAGTCAATATATCATATAATCAATACACAATCAGTTTTCATAACTGGAGGCAGACAGAAGGGCAGAACTCAGCAGTCATCTTCTCAGTCCTGCAGTGACAAATGACTATATGGCTCTTCTGTTTATAAAGCGCTCCTGGTGGATCACATAAAAGATCAGGTCACCTGCTTAATGCATGAGAAGGAGCACTGATCTTACTACACTAAACCAGTTCTGGGCCAGTCTGCCTTTAGTGTTGTGATGGAAGCTGTATTTACTCAAGGAGTAACAAACACAGCTTCTTATTGAACCTCCTTGCTTTGTTACTGTCCTTTGATACATTTATCAGGCTCCAGTCTCTGCGTGGGCATCTCATTGCTCATGGCTATAGCCAGGAAGCCAGGAAGGGCTCATATAAGGTCTTACCAAATATTGGAAATGCACCCTCTTCTCACTTTTACTCTTTGATTGGCAGCTGCAGACAGTCTGTGCTGTAGGAAGCTCAGAGACTGGCAGGACTTGAAAGTTCATCATACCAAATAGTAAAAGAGCAAAAGAGAGAATCCAAACTCAAATAAAGAAAAAACTTCACATTACAGAATACCCTCACCTCTCTATCTCCTAGGGGCTACTCGAGATATTCTCTGGGTTTTACCAGGTGTGCTATTTCAGCCTGATGCATTCATAAAAGTACAGCAAGCGTAACTGGAGAGACAACCCCATCTGACTAAAAGTATGACAAACAAGCTCATGAAGGCTTGTGGTCACTGCATAAGCAGAAACAGAGCTGAGAAGCTGTTGTGAGAGAAGTTGTTGCTATTCTTGTGTCTTTTCAGGTGGCAATGAAAGAGAAAAGATGTTTTAGATTGGGTCAGCTGTAATAAATACCTGGGTTGTCAGGTACTGGTGTGAAAAAAAGCTTTAAGAAAATTGTGGTCGTCCAAGCTGATTCCTTTGTAACTAGTGGACATGCACCAATTCTTCTGGCTAGCAGAAGAAATCAAACCTGAACACTACCTTTTCCTCCATGGCTAAAATGGCTTTCTTGCTGCCTCAGAAAGAAGAGGGCTTCTTTCCAAAACATGTTTCCTTTTCTGTCGTAGACAATAAAACCATTCTGCTTCTACTGAGATCCTTTGTGGTCTTCATTTTCTAATAGGTTTGGTTCCATGCTTTAAAATGCTCTGATAAAGGTGATAAATTTGGGTGTCATTTGCCTCTGAACCAGACTGAAAGTAGAAAGCAAGTTCATCTCCAGCAGAGGCCAGTGCACATTTCAAAATAAAACATCTTGCCAAAGGGTGTTTCAGAGACCTGTATAGGCATGTTTCTAGAAGTGCTCTCAGTGCTTGCTCGCAGCAGGCACTGTACTGATGTGTGGCACCACCCCTCGGTGCCTTGTTCATCATTTCGTAGTCCTCTCGGCCAATTCCTTTCTTTTTCTGCAGTTCTGCTTCACAGTTTCTTTTCTGACACTAAGTTTTGTATTTGTCAGTGCATAAATAGAACCAGGATTGTAAAAATATTCCACTTGGCAGCCAGGCTTGGCAGTTCCAATCAATTAGGGCTGGAAGTCATGATGGGATGGAGAAGGCAGCCCAGGCCCAGCATGTATAAATGTTCTCATGGCTCAAAAATTCTCTTGGCAACCCCAGCCCCAAGCGAGTCAGTCTGCTTAAATTACTGTGTTTTCCCGTGTGCCTGTGCTGGTCTACTTTGTTTGCCTCCTACTTCTCAGGTTAGTGATACCTCAAGGATTGTTTCTGTAGTGCTGACAAAGCATTTGCTTACCTTAGGGCCTGAGGGTGAGCAACAGGGAGAAGAGATGTGGTTGACAGATCTCTGTTGAGTATTCCCTGTGGATCTGTATGGGTGTCCTGAGGCATAAGATAGGAGAGGAGCTGCAGAAGTGCACAGCTTTCTGGACAGCTTTCTGTGGTTATGGTCAGCCTTCACAAAAATTGAGAAGGTGGAACTTCTAGCTCAGCTCCACTTGCAATCTCTTCAGCTTCTACAGTGAAGCATGGTGCAGCCAGACAAGCCATGGAGAAAAGCCCCATAGGATTTACATTAAAAGAAAGAAACAGTGGTGGTGGTGAGTGGTGGTGGTGCAGCCAGCAACTCACTCTTTCCCTCTGACTATTCACTGAACAACTCCTAGCACAGATTTTAGTGGCATGTAGTGCAAAACATGGTAAACTAATATTAGTCATTCCTCAGAACTGTGCTGGTATCTACTACACAAGTGTCCTACAATCAAGATAATTTAACTATATGTTTACTTACATGCCTCCTACAGGTTCAGCCACAGGGATAGACGGTGTTTCCAACAGCTACCTGTCTGCCCACAGCTGGGTGCATGCATTGCAGCACAGCATTCTGTTAGTTTATCTCAGCCATCAGGCAGAGCAACAGGGAGAAGCCAGGACCAAAACCAACTCCATTACCACTGGAGCTGTGGATTCCTTTGTTTCACTTGGCAGCTGATGCACCTTGCCATGTATAGGTCCAACTTCTCCCATGGGGGCTGACTTACCTGATACCAGCTCTTGCTGGGTAAAGCAGAGCACAGAGTGATTAAGTCAAGAACAGAAGAACTCAAGTTCATCAATTGGCTCAACAAAGAGTTTAGTTTTGAATTTAATGTGTTCTATGGCCAATAAGAAAAAGAAAGCATTCATTGTCAAAGCTCTGTCTGTACTACAGCCAGTGGGTACCTATGTGCAGCACTGACTGTATGCTGTACATACATCAATGTGTGTGTTACATACTCATGGTAACAGCTGCTTCTTTCTGTCAGATCCTAGAATGTTAGTTTTGGAAAACTGTTCTGCTGGAAAAGGTGCTCTGGTTTCAGAAGCAATCTTGCTTTGCTGAAATGGTTGTTCAGACACTGTTCTTGTGGGCAGACTAGTCTCAAGTTATGGGAATGGCCAGACATGACTGCATCCAGATCTTCATCTCGCTTTCTCAATCTGGTAATTTCAGGCAGGCCTTCTTTGTTCTCAGTACAGTTCCTAGAGCTTCCACCTCCAAACAAGCCCAGGACCAAAATTATAATCACAGGATCCAGGCAACAGATTCAGATAATCTCTCAGATTAACTTCAATGGGAGTTCATCCTCTTGGTTGCTAGCTGCTGACTGCAGTTTACCTTATGGCCATCTCCTGTTAAAATTCATGACAGACTTGATCAGTGGAGTGAAGCATTTTCCCAGTTTAGCGTCTTTCCCTCAGAAAACACGTTTGAAATAATCTCTTTTTCTCTGTTGTTTTGGTTTTTTTTTCACTCTGGCACTGTTTATGTTCAACACCGTGTGTTTTAACACTGGCCTTTTTGGCCTACTCTTTACTTCTTCTCTCCTGTGAAGGAAGTCTACTTTGTGTCCTTGCGCTATGAGCATTCAAGTTCTCTCTTAGGCCTGCTTAAGCTTTGTTAAACCCTGTGTTGCTTACTTGCCCAACAAATACACAGGCCTCATTTACTTTTTACAGTAACCAAAACTGAAATTATTGATTACCTGTTTCCTTCAAGACACGGTGTTAAACTGCTTCACTTCTAAACCAGGGAAACTGCACACAGCAGAAAATCCCCCAGAAAATGTAAAAAGGTCAGTGGTGCATTTGATGACATGAGTGCTTATGAAGCCACATAATTCATCATTTGTTACTACAGAACTTGTTCCTAGGGGAATTAACATTTGCCAATAAATATACCATATGCTGGATTCTGTATGGAGATTTTTTTAAACTACTTTACCAAGTCATTAAGGATCTCCCATGACAACTATGTCTAAAATGGGCCAAACCCATCAGGGTTCCCTAGACCAGTGAAGCATGTAGGTTAAAGGATGAAGTCATGTCTCATTCGTGTACCAATTCTTCAGTGAGACGTTTACAATTAAATAGTTTGGTTGTGACTTGTCTTTTGGGCAGAACTGTTACTCCTCTGTTAGGATGTGGGCTTAACCCTTCCTTCTCCCCAGAAGAAGAATGTAGAAAGAACACAGACAGAAGTAAATTTGAGCAGCTATTAGTGTCTGGTGAGGTTTAGTTTCCAATAAGAATCATGGATATTGAAGAAAGGTTATTAGTAGTTTCCTATTACAATTCTAACTTATTTTCAAAGTCAAAGGACCAAATAAAAGGAATAGAACTAGTTTTTGAAAGTTGGTTTCTCACAGGAAGCTCTTATATGTTCCACTTTCATGCTGTCATGGTCCTTCCTTAGCAAAATTGCCTGAAACTGCAGAGAGAAAATGGGCTTTCCAGCGACTGCAGCAGGAAGCTCGGTGAGACAGACACAGGCATGAGCTCACTCATGGGCTGTAGCTGCCTGTACCAACCAGCTGAGAAAAATCCTTTTGCAGATGGTGAAAAAGCATCAAATTGCTTCTTTGGATCTCAGCTACCTTCCTGACTCTTGTGCCAAAATAGTTAATATTTCCGTTGCCTCCCGTCAGCCTCTCCCGTGTTACGCTCTGCCAGTAAGTGGAACAATGGCTCTTTAAAACACACAACCTGCCTTTGTGCGTGTGCAGACTCAAGCACTCACACAAAATGTGCTTGCTTTTGATATAAAAACACTATATATACACAGCCAACACTGCATGTGCTGAACTAAAACCTAAATCACATCACTGGATGCAAATTCTTTGAAGAATTAAGTATGACTGGGGGCAGGTCCACAGCATGTGAGAAACTCTGAAGATCTCTGGAGATGAAAGACATTACTTAATTTTAAACACTGGGAAAAATTCCCAGTATAGCTGGAAATTAATGACAATATTCCCAAGGAACTTCATTAGAAGGAATATTTGGCTCATGTGACATAGTACAGATGGTTAAACTTTATCATGATGGATACTGTGTAAATGACTAAATAAAGGAGGAAAAGACATGATGAAATAAAAACAATAGTAGTATATATTTTCTAAAGCAATCTTAAAATGTGTGCTCAAAATAGATGTAATTCTAGGCTTTTGCTTTCTTGAAACAGTCTTTCCGTGTTTTAAATTTCTGTTTGCACTAACAGAGAGATTTCCTAAAGCAAATCATGCACTAGCAGAGTAAATTCCAGCTCAGGTAATACTCATGTGAGTGCATGTTCTACCTGTAGAATATATATGGATTTTTTTCTCTGGTCACTATATAGAATTCATTCTGCTAGTGAGAACCAGCACAAACTTGACATATCTGAGAGGAAACAGAACAAGAGAACTGTATGTATCTGCTTAGCTATTTCAGCTTATTTTTAAATGTGAAAAACTTTCGGTAAAGCCAAACCCAAACAATTAACAACCAGCTAATCCTGTTGGCCTGTCTGATCAAGAAACGGCATTATTGCAGTGCTACAAAAGAAATGGTTCATAGAACTGGCATGTGGGACACTTTCTCCGCACAAAATTTAAAACTGTTGTAATAGCCAAAATTAGCCAAGGCCACAGCCATATATGAAGGTGCTATTTTGAACAGAAAAAAAAATGAGCTATCTGATTTTAAAAAGTATTTTTTGCCTTGCTGTGCTTTGGAAGCTTCAGTGTCTTTCCTTCTTCTCTCCTATACTTTAAATGACTTTTCATACCACTGTGTTTGTACAGATAAAAGCTGTTTTACCTAGTAGCTCGTTCCTCCTACAATCATGGGTGGTACACAGAAGAAATGATAGATTTTCTCTATGTGTTTTGGAATACAGAATACTTGAGAGTCCACATTATCCTGACCATTACAGAATGGTTTTGCTCCAACACATGTCAGGGAAATGACACTGAATGGGCTTTCAGGGAAAAACTGTCTGACAGCCCAACTACTTGAAAATCATTAAGTTGCCAGTTTTTCCTTTCCTATCAATAAAGTAAGATAGAAAGCAGAACGAAGTAATTTAGCCACATAGGCAGTTAGCAAATGCAAGTTCTTGAGAGCAGAGGATGTTGATTAGCTATGGGACCTGTGAGAAGCCATCTCATCCAGGTAATTATGAGGCCTCTGAGACCTACTGGTCTATTGCCTGGAGCACTACCATGATTTTTGGCTGCTAGATTTTTTCCAACAGTCACTACAGCCACTGTAGACTTCTAAATCATTATTTTGGCTGATGAAACACTAAAGGCTTGAGTTCATCATCCACAGGATGATCTCACTGCTCTGCAGGTGTCAGGCAGAGATTATCTCTGCTGTATTTCAGCCTTCTTGTAACACAGGTTAATTACAAGAGCTGTGGCTGTAAAAGAGAATGTTCCTCTTAGCGTTCTCCACCAAAATTCACATCATATTAAGAAGTTTTAAAATAATTAAATATCATTGTAGACATGTCCTTTTTAACAACAGAATGTTCCCTCTGGTGTGGAGATCGGGTCTCAAACACCTCTTTCATTCTCTCTCAACAAGGCAACACCCCAAAAAGCATGTATGCTTCTGCACTGATTTCGTCAAACCATTTGTGTTTACATATCTATTTCATTAACTTAGAATAAAACAAAATGATTACTAGTAAGTCTGCTAATATTCAGAAATATTTTGTCCTGTGCTGATATGAAGTTACTTATCTGTCTCCTGTCATATGCATGTCCACTCAAAAGAAAGCAGAGCAGAGCAGTGAAGTCTCATTACATTCATATCTGTCACTGTTTTGGAAACTCGCATAATCTTATACTACCTTTACCTTGAGCACTGCTTGCCACTTTCAGCACTATCTTAAAATGTTACACGCTCTGTCTCCCTCTGGTGATCAGCGAGGCCACAGGGTAGCAGCATCCCCATGATGTGTTTCTGCCACTTATGGTGCACATTGTTCCACTGCTCATTTGCCACTCAAAATACAAACGATTGCATGAAAACAATATCTGCATTCTTACCGACATATCTTACTTATATTTTAACAGCTTTGTCCCTGCATTTTGTCAACAGTTTGCTGAAAAATGTTCCTGTATTTAGTGCCTGAAAGCTAGAGAAAATGTTAGAAACTTACGTTTTAAAACCTAGAGCATGCTGCACTCAGTGTTGCATAAAAAAGCACCTGGAATACAGAAAATAATACTCCAAGGATAATTACTAATTGGATAATCATATTACTGACATATGATTTTGCGATTACTGAGTTTCAAATAGGATTCCAATATAAATGGTTTGAACTTGTCTTCTAAAAAGTTTGTATGTAAAAATCTTTCCAAGCCATGTTGAATCAAGTTCTAAATATATAATTACGAGAATTGTGGCTCCTAAAGAGACTTTTATGTGAAATATTTCTTAAATAGCTCCCTATTGCCTTGCACAACATACTTTCAATGCTTTGAAGTTACTGTTATTCTGAATAGGCAGGGTTTGACTGACATATGTTCTGCTCCATAAATCTAGATGAAGAACATAAAATGCCAGAGAAAACCTGTTAGTTTAACAGTAGCTGCCAAGTTATATTTTGTGTTATACCTGTGTGACATCTTAAATTCTTCTGATGGGTATCTATATATTTACATATAAATATACATATAAATGAGTGTATATCTATCTACATTCATCCACATATTTAGAGAACAAGGGTAGAAATGAAAAATCAATCTCTGTAGAAATGTATTTCTCCTGTTTCTGGATTTCTGTACTCTCTTTACTTTCAGAACAAATTCATTCTCTTCCCCTACGTGACTTAATAGTCCTAAGGAGGGTGGCTTCCAACTGCTTCAAAAGGTGCAGTAACAGGAGAAGCATGAGGGGCCTCTTGACTGCCAAGCACTTATCTAAGAGACAGCAATGGAAATCTCCACATGGCTTAGCTGCTTTGGTTTTAATCAACACCGAACTCTCTTTTCCTTAGTCTCTGCTGGATATGGTCCAGTCTTTGTTTCAAAGGCTGTTCAGATCAGACAGCAGACATGTTAAACACACAGACTCTGGTCTGAAAATTTCATGTTGAAGTGCAAGTCTCTCCTGTCTTTCAGGAGAAACGCTGAAATAGGCATTGAAACAGCTCCCTATAGATGCCTATTATTTGTCATGTGGCAAATTCCTTTGCCCAACAAAACCAGAAATTCCAAAGGAGCAAGTTCACTACTTTTCCAGTGGAGGACTTTCACAAACACGACCTCAAATTAAATTGAAACATACATATGCATCTGATGTCCAGATGAATGTTTTGTCTATTTAACACTGCCTATTTAATGTTTGCTTTAAAAGTACAATAAAAAGCAAACCAGGAGAATGCCTGGGGTTTTTAATTGCTACAGCATAGAAAGGATTTTCTCCCTGTTTCTTTCACTGTGGCCTGTTTCAGCATATGCTTAGCCTGTTCATAGGAAGACAGCAAAGGCTTTCAATGTGAATATCTGCAGTAGGATTTATTTGTAGTAATCTTTGTTCTTAATTTCTTTTAATGCTTTGAAGCATGCTTTAAAGCACTTACCTTCAGTACCATAAGGTTTGTGAAGCCATACTGCTATTCTACTAGAAACTGGCAAAAATTATCCTCAGTGCTGACACTGGATGTCACTGAATGGCAATTTTTTACCACAGGATTAGAGTTGCTCATGAATATATTTGACAGCTTCAGAAACTTAGGAGAGTATGCCCAGGAGCATATTGGGCAAACACCTTCAAGATACTGAGACTTCCAAGTGACTTTTAGGTGAGACCAGTCAGCACTTCGCCCATAGTGCTGTTGTTACTATTTAAAAAAAATGCATATAAAATTACTTCTTGGAAGTATATTTCCAGTGGATCCAGAAATTATAGGCTTTAGATTTTGAGGAAATGTCTTTCTTCTGTTAAGATTTTAGGAAATCCAAGGGCAATTGTGATCTGTAGCATCTGCAAAGGGCACACAAAGGATTTTCTCATTATCAAGTGTCTCAGAAAATAGTTCACACAAATGCAGCTGCCTCAGACATGGTTTTGGTATTTAAATCTTCATGGTAAGAGGAAGTTTATTGTCTCCTCTAGGTGAACTGTCAGATGTCATGCTCCAGGAAATAAAAGAATTGACTGATTTATTTACTTTTGTAGTTGGTAAATAAAGGACCTGGAATAACACAGATCTAATCAGCATCCTATTGTGTATTGTCAAGTGAATTCTTCTTGAGCAACATCAGTGAATCATCCCCTGACACCAGCAGGAAACAGTGAGCACTGCAGCATGTGAGTGCATTGCAGAATGAGGTACCCACGAGAGCTAGTAGTACCTGTGGCCAATTCACCCAATGGCATACAAACAATTCCCTCTGAAAAACAGGAAAAAACTGCCAATAGCTTGTTTTACACATGTGCTTTTATGGTGCAGCTCTTTCCTGCACAGGCCTTGCTCTCACGCCTAGTGAAGCAGACAGTTTGTAGGGCACCAGCCCTCCTGCCACTGTGAAGGTGTTAGTGCAAATCATAGTAACTATCTCTCCTCACTGAGAGTACTTTGTGAAGCAGCTAATGCTGATGATGCAACTCTTCTGTACTCTTTTCCTCCCAGAACATGCCATTATCAGCAGCAACTCTGGCTGTTTCTTTTTTTTTTTGTTGTTGTTTGTTTTTTTGGTATATCTAAGATGCTTTTTTATACATATGTCCAGCAAGCGAATGACAGAATCCATGTTTGAACAACAGGGAAGGGAACTAAGAGTGCCAAGTATAGGACAGGATCAGTGCCAGAATCTCCATTCTCTCATTCCACACTTACTCTACTAACTCATTTGGGCAGTGGCAACTTCCCTTCACCAAAACGTGTACCTTTAGTTGCTGCTCAAGATTCTTCCCTTTAATTAAAGGGCTGTTCAATTACCCTCTGTAAGCCATCACAGAATCAGAGAATGTTTAGGTCTGGAAGGGATCACTAAAGGTCAGCTAGTGCAAGCTCCCTGCTCAAGCAGGGGTCCCTGAAGCACATTGCTCAGGTCTGTTCTCAGACATGTTTTCGAATATCTCCAGAGAGGAGACTCCACAACCTCTCTGAGCAGCCTGTTCCAGTGCTCAGTCATCCTCACAGTAAAGCTCTCCATTGTTCAGGTGGAACTTCCTCTGCTCCAGTTCCTGCCCAGTGTCCCTTGTCCTGTTGCTTGCCACCACTGAGAAGAGCCTGGTCCATCCTCTAAACATCCTCCCTTCAGATACTCATAGACACTGGTAAGAAACCCTCTCTCTCAGAGTGTCTTCTCCTGGCTGAACAACTCCCTCAGCCTTTCCTCATATGAGAGGGGCTTCAGTTCCCTTCTATAGCTCTCTGCTTGACCCACTCAAGGAGCTCCATGTCTCTCTTGTGCTGAGCCCAGAACTGGACACAGCACTCCAGGTGAGGCATAACCAGAACCAAATAGAGGGGCAGGATTGCCTCCCTTGACCTGCTGGCAGTGCTCCTCTGAATGCAGCCCAGGATTCCATTGGACTTGTTCTCTCCATTGGCTCTATTTTCTCCTGTGCCACTATTGCATGTACAGTGAAACCTGAGAATCTTGTAAACAAACCTTTGCTTATAGCTCCTGGTGCCCAGTGAAAACTGGGCATTGCACTGATTTTATCTTAAAAGACCAGAAGAATATTTTAGAAGCTGCTACATTTGGGTAGACATTTTCAAGAAAGCTGAAAGTTTAGTGACTTATTTGATTCCTTAGCAAACCTGTAGGTGAATCTTATCTGACCAGTGCTCTTAGAAAATAAATGCCATATCATGGACCATTGGCAGAATTGTTGGTTGTCTTGATAGTGCTATAAAAGTCACAAGGTGTGAAGATCTCACAGAATTCCCTTTTAAGTTGATTCTGTTACAGTCGAATCACAGACCCATTAAAGGAAAACTGCTTGAAAGGGGTCTCAGGAGGTCATCCAAGTCCAGCTGCCTGCTTCATGGCATTTCTGATGGCTGTTGCTGGCATCTAATTTCTGACAGTTGCTTGTCCCACCTGTTCTTAAAATCCTCTAATTATGACTCTCTTCCATCTTCCCCTTGGCTGTTGTTTCCAATGCTATCATTACTTGTAGAAAGTTTTGCAAATACATGACCTCCATATCCTTTGCTACAGTTCTATATTTACTGCTTCTCGTTCTGCCCCTAGTAGAAAAAGTGTAGACCAATAAGCAGGGGCATTATTTCCATCCTCCTTTTTAGCTGTGTACTGGAAGACAGTTGTCTTAACATTTGCATGTATATGCAAACACATAGGTATATGGCCAGGCCACAGCTTTTTGAACTGCAAAGTCCCTGAACTTATCCTTAAGCTGCAGTTTTTCCATACCCTATCTAAACATAAGGTTATGTTCATGTCTGAGCAGGAAAGAGGGCAAACTCCTTCGGGGCCTTTTTCCTTTACTTCCAGACCCACACGATTTTCTTTTCTTGGAGCAGCACTGCCTTCTGAAAACAAAGATAAAAAGATAGCTCTGTGTTCTAACAGCATCAGGATTTCTTATCAGTTTCCCAAATATACCCTGAATAATTATTTTCCTTCTTCCTGTACACTGCTTGCCAGTAAGCACACTGGCAAAACACCTAACTGTTAGAGTGGGAAAGGAAGTGACTCTGCTGCTGTCAAAGAAATGTTCTCCAGGAAACAGATGGCTAGAGCTATTATTTACAGCTGACTATGTATGTTAGGCAAAAGCCATCCACACTACAAAATCTGGAGTATCTGGAAAAGTGGTGATGCATTACTAGATGTGTGCAAAGAGGTGCTTGGTGCTGTGTACGTAGCACCCTTCTTTACTTGGAAGAGGTTGGGTGGCATATTAAGAACGTATTGATTTCTCCTATTTAAAGTCTCTGATATCAAAGTTATGTATTGAGTGGCCATTAAAATTAAGAAAAGATGGGTACAAATAGTGAGTAGTACGTCTGGTGTATGCAAGAAGGTGATAGGGAAGTGATGTTCTACACAGGCAGAGGACGAACTGCAGGTAATCCTCTGCCTGGGCTTTTACACTTGGGCATACAATGCTCACCATAGTTCTGTGTTTGAAAGATGTTTTGGTTGCAGGGCATGTGCTATACTCCTCCTGCACAACTGTTTGCTTAGTTCCAACCTCAAAATGCAGAGAAAAAAAGTTATACAAAAGCTAGGTAACAGCCCATACTTGGGCACAGCTGATGTACAGTTGGAAAGACATTTCAGAACTTATGATAGGAAATGAAATATATTTTGAGAAATTATTCCTACTATATAATTGAAAAAAATATTTAATGTCAGACAATTAAGCCTTGCAGTTTGATGCTAGAAATTCAGGGACTACATCTTAAACAAATCTTTCTGTTGATTCTTCATCAAGTAGGTTTTTAAAAGTCTAAGAAATATTTCAAGCGTATGAGGAAGTGAATCTTAGTCTACATGCAAAGCTGTCTCACCTTGAGATCCATTCACTAGTCCATTAAATCGTACCTGGCATATGATGTGCTGAAAATTTTCCTTTAGTTTTGACTGTGTTGCCTGATCATATTCTGACATTTCTTGTGATGGTAGGTGATGAAACATGGAACAAATCAGCTCTCAGAGAGCATATTTCTGAGACAGTTACCATCTTGTTATAAGTAAGTGGATGTTGGACTAATTTTTTTTTTACTGTTATGCTGTCAGTCATATTTTGTTATGTCATTGATCTTATGCCATCTTGATGTTACAAAAAGGTTTCTGAATGACAGAGTGAAATGAATATTAAATCTAAACTAACTAGTCTCTTCCATCCACTTCATACAACTGTGCTGACTAGAGTTATTTTATTTATTAATACCTTACTAAACCAATGTATTTGACCACTAACTTGGACACTGAAAGGCAAATAAATGGAATATTATGAAAATTCTGCTCTACTAATGCAGGACAAAGCAAAGCCCACCATTCTGCTGATGAAATTAAAGCACTATCCTTGCAGTTTGTTGCTGCATATGTAGCATATGCTGGTTGTCTCAAATACCAGAATCAAATAAATCAGTCAACCATGAAAAAGTCACAAGGCTCTTAGCAAATTATTTTCATTTTTCAAAAAAGAAATCAGATATTTCCTGAAATTGGGAATTCATTACTGCTCTCTGTCACCCTGTTTATCACCTTTGGTACAGAACTGCAGGATAAACACCAAGCTGCTTATTCTGGCATCTTCTGGGTGACAGATCATGAAAAGTTATTCTTTATATCTGTGGTCCACAGGTACAGTTTTACTAGGACACGCATCGGTTGATTAGCAAATCACTGACTTCTTTGATCAAAAATTTCTGAGTGGATGAGGTAGGATCTTTTATGTAAGAGCTGTAATCATAGGGAGTTTATGTTCCTGCTAAAAGCTTTGGGTAAGTAGTATTTTCTGAGGATGTTTGGTGGAAATTCCCTGATCATCTCTTCTGCCTCTGGGAAATGCTTATGCTTTGCTGACAGAAGCCTGACTTACACTCAAGCCAGAATAGGTATGCTTGGAGGATTATAAACTAAACAGGAGGAGTAATGACACTTGGATTTTATAGCTACTAAGGATACAAATATGCAAAGCACATAGGCATCAGCCAGCTGAAGATCACAGACTCAGCATTTCTATAATAGGTGTATGACATCACAGTGTACCATGTGCAGGCTTTGGGGCCCTGGGTAGGAAAGAGACCACAAATTAGGAACAATAAAATCAGCAGTTTATACAACATGTGTTCACCTTAAGCCTTCCAGGCACTACTTTTCATGCTTACATTAAGCTGGCCTCTCTTCTGCACCAGCTTGCCCCAAAATATCTTTCTGTTGCAATGTGCTCAGGAGCCATGGATATCTTTAACCACAGACCCCAAACATCTCCTGGCATCATATTATCTCATGTAGTAATCTGCACTGCCCTAGGATACTTGCTTAATTTGATTCTCCACATGCACTATAAGAACATACTTTGGAAATTGCTACATTGCAGACAGCAGATAACTTTTAAATCCTCAGTCTCTAGAGTAGGCAGTTTCTTATTTCCAGGGCTTGACAATATTTACATCTTGGTCTGCTTCAAATCCTTTCACTGAAATTCAGTTTTGTCCCCTGCTTCAGCTAGGTACTACAGACTATGGCAGACTTGACACATCTCCAGTCAGTCAGGACCACTCAGCATGACTGCTGCTTCTGCCATTCGCATGAACACACTCAACTCTCTTCATATTCTCAAAAATGCAAATTGCCAGTTTGTTTTAAGCTCCTCTACCAGACACAGAATCTCCCCTTTTTAGCTCTCTTTCACCGCTCTGGCAATTGCAGCACATGTGCCTCTTCTCATTTTGCTTTCAGATTTTTCATATGCACACAGATGACAGGAGGCCCAGTTAGAGGTACTGCTGTTCCTGGCTCAGATATTTTTGGAGGTTTGGTTGTTTCTTTAAACAGGTCAGCTAGAGTGCTAGGTTTATCACTTTAGCTAAAAAATCAGAGTGCTGCCAAGTGGCAGATAAAAACTGTGGAAAGAATTTCTGAGTATCATTTCTGCGAGTACAGGCTTTTATTTTTCAATGTTGTGTGGGCTTTGGGGGTGGGGTTTTTGTGTGTATATGTGTGTTGGTCTTTTGTTTGTTTGTTTTTGTTTGTGTTTTTTTGTGTGTTTATTTGTTTTTCTGATGTCTCAGTTGGCCCTGTATTATCCAGCAGCACAAACAGGGGGCCTGGGGCATTTAACCATCTTGGTCCATGCAAGCTGCGTGGCCAAATGTGACATCACTCTGAAGACTGACACAAAGAAAGACACTTATCACACCTAATTAGAGGCATTCAGATAGTAAATAACTATTCCAATAGCTTTGCTATCTCAGCTCCCCTGTAGTAAGTAGGAAGGGACTAACTCCTTCTCTGGGCAAATAAGACATATCTAATAGGTAGAATGAATCATATTCAGGAAGTTTCTCTCTCCTCACTGACCATAAATGAAGCCCAACAGCCAAGATAAAGACCAAAAAAAAAGGCAAGAGAAACTACACAGAAAGCAACTCTATTGTACTTAATCAAAATCCTCACGTGCCCACATTTTTTTAGTTACTAGTTCTGCATTTGCAGGAATTCAATTATCACAAGATCATAATTTTTATGTCCTTGCCCACTACTGGGAGCTTGGAACTCAATGAACTCTCCAGCCCAAACCACTTCATGATTCTATGAATGTCTTTGTGACAAATAAAAAATTTCCTTGGCAAACTTTCTTTGACTTCCCTGTGTTTTATTAGAACAGTCAGTAAAATAAATCCTCATGAACTTGGATCTTCCTCAGCAAACTGTAGCAGTCTTCAAATGGAAATAAATCAGCATAATCAAAATAAAGCAAATACATACACACATATTTGCTATAAATAAATGTGACAAGTAAAGATTGTCTAGTAGCCTGCTTTTGGAAGTTGTGCTGTAGGACACATTTGAAGAATGTGCTCATAGTTTACCAGAAACAAAGTGAATTAATTCATTTTCTCTGAAAAGTTAAAGAACATTCAATAAAGGGATCATGACAGCTTTGAGAGAATGTGGATTAGAGTTTCAGCAGATTATGCAGCAACTTCAACAAAGCTGAGCACACTGCCAGTGTTTGGCAAGTAGCAGTAATTAGTAACTTAAAACTGCATGTTTGCTTTTTATTTCTACATGTTTTAAAGCTGATAAAGGAGTACTAAACATTAAAGCAACCCTTGACACAACTAATTGACTGAAATCAAGAAACTGGAGGTTTTTCATATAAAAAGAACAATAAAAAATCATAAGCTCCAAAGAGGAAATGAATGATAGGAAGTGTCTGCACTCAGTGTGTCCTATTAACATCATCTTTATTTCCTTTTTACAAAAAATAGAAATAACAACAGACAAAACATACTAAAAAAAAAAAATCAATGCTTTTGCCTTGATCTCACTGAGGAGCTGCGCAGGCAGAGTCCTGGATGAAACTTTGACAGTATATGCTGTTGACAAAGGGAAATAAAGATAAATGACAATATATCCATGCAAGACACAAAATACAAAACGTGTTCTGTGGCCTAACAAACATTTTGGAGGTTGCAAGTGTCATAACAATTTTCAAATTGTTACTTCTGCTCACCCATGCCTTTACATAGCACAGCTTACAAACAAGTTACATATACACATATATGATAAAAAAGATTTGTATATGGTCTAACTGATACAAATTAAGGCATCCTAACAGCTGCTGTTTTGCTGGTGAGGGGTATGTCTCATATTAGTGTTTCAAAAGGCTATATTTCAGGTATTTCAAACTAAGTGAGACATCATGACATGGTTTAGAGGAAGAATTCCTGCAGCTCTGGCTCTTCAGTACTCTTTTGACTGTCAGATTTCTGGATTTTCCAGTTGATGTCATCATGCCTGGAGAAAAAAAGGAGACAATTACTCAGTGGTAACACTAAAAATATAAAGGGGTTGGCAATATGTTTATTTGCCCTGTTTTGTTCCATTTGTATGTACTGACATCTGAATCCATCTTTCTCTCTGGGCTTATTCTTCTAGGCATGTGCTACACAAAATACTTTTTAATATGGTGGATTTTTTCTGAATTATTACTTCCATTCTGAAATCAAACCTGAAAATCAATGGGATGATGAGGAGCTTTTTAAGTTACAGCATTAATTAGTGTGCTGTTGTCATGTTCTGGTAATAATGCAGAATATAAAAAAATTCCTCACACTTTAGAGAAAAGTATCACAGTGACAGAAAGATCCACTACAATCAACATTAGACATAACCTGTTGGTTTCTGACTCTGCCTGCAATAGAATTATTTTATCCCCATTAATAATCATCAGAGAGAAATGAATCTATCTATCTATTGTGCAGGAGATTTGAATGACAGCTTGCCAATTAGAGTATAAAAATTAAGCACAACATATTTGTAGCACTCATTTTCTTCACTTCCTTTCACATGTTCTTGTTCTGAATTCCCAGTATGTTGCCCTTCTCTTCAATTGACCTTCCAACTAATTGTTGACTAAGCATCCAATCCACAGCAATTTTCAACCCCCCTTGCTTTTAGTTATTACTACTGAAGAATAAAACTCCTGCAATACAATAATGACTAGCTGGTTTGCTGCTGCAAAGGACAGACACTAGAGAGAGAGAGCAAGAGCGCGTATGAAGTTTGCCTTTAACTCACTGAGTATTGGTGAGCCTGACTCCTGTAAGCCAGAACAGCTTTATTTCGGTCTACAACCATCACAAGGAACCAAATTTTCCCAAGACATTTACACTTAGGATGGTTAGATAACCTAGTTATTTCTTCAGGGTTTAACAGAAGCTGACCTCATGGACCATAGTTTTGGGTTCTAATAAGAAGTGCATGAGTGATCATTCTATTTTAACCCCCCCTTATTAATCTAAATTACAGTTGTCACATACCCAAAGCAAAAGCAAAAGGCACAAAATTGAGCCAGTTGAGACAGAACTGAATCTGAGGAGGTAAAACAGGAGCTTAACTCTTTGCCATGCCTATGTTTTACATGCATTGCTGTTATCACAGCATTAACCATAGCAGTAGCCAACCAAAGGATGCTTTCTAAGGCTAAGATTTACCTGCTGCATTGGTTTAGGCTTGCAATGTTGAAAAAACCTGTGGGTGAGTTCCCCATGTAGAAACTCACTAGGCACGCTGAAGACCCCCTTTGGCAGGTCTGCAATTGCAAATGTGACCTCAAAGAGGAAAACTTTCAGCTAATGCAGATGTCTCTAGGTGATGATACTGAACAGACATGCCTTTTACAACTGTGCCTCCTGACCTGGAGAAAGTGTATTACCAATATTGCTAATTGCTAACCAAATTTCTAATTAAATTTCTAACACCTTCTTGTGCCCGTATCACCACCAGTGCATCCTCCCATGCAACAAGCAGTGACACATGATCACAACAGTTCACAAGAGAACGAACGTAAATCTTCTGCGACAAAGGTACTTTCACATTCGTGTTACACTCTACTGGTATGAATGGCTACTATTTTGTTAGACATATAGATAAAATGCATAGATAAGCATTCTTTTTCTGGAGGATATATCTGAAGTTTTAATTTACCCAGTGTTAGGCCTAGCAGTGGGATACGTATTAGGCAAGATCCACTCGCTGTTTCAGAAGCATGCCTGTTTCACTACCTGACAGACATCTGATGATCGATTCTGCTGAGTGCCCCCACGTCAGAAGCAATTTTTGCTGTTGATAGCTGCACCTAATATAGTGTTTTATATAGTGAGTTACTGCTTATTTTAACATAATGCAGATCTCAGATGAATTAAAGTGTGGGAAAGAACCGTTCATTGGCATACATCTGAGATGGAAAAAATACTACAAGTATTTGCTTGGAGTTGTAATATGCAAAACCTGGCTAATTCTTCCAAAAGAGGAAAAAATATTCCAAACAATCCTGCATATCCAAAATTTCCTTCAAGACTTTAAGGAAAATAGGGTGTATCAATTTTAAAAAGGTCACAAAAAAATAGTCCTCTACTATTAAGCTGTGAGCAACTTGAAAAAGTAAGCTACAAAGCCTTAATGTACTTTGAATGAAAACAATCAGATTAAAAGAACAGAAGCTGAAGAAAAAGGTGCTGGAAATTAGTTGTCAGGAATGTCATCTCACTGAAAGCAGATTTTGTATAATTACTCCAGATTTCAGAAAATGCTAATGAAATCCCCTGTATAAGTGTTTAGTGTCAAAATGGGCTTGGGAGAGTGTTGAGAAATATAACTGCCCAATATAAAAATCTGTAAAGGTTTTAACCACTAAAGTCCATCCCTTTTCCAATTTTTTTTTTTTTTTTAATCGTTCTGAAATGGTAATTACGTAGTCTCCTCGGACTATCCATGGAAAATTCAAACAGTGTCCAGGAGCCTGTAGTGCACACAATGGTGATGTTCTTTTAAGATTCAAATGTCACAACTACTAGGCATGGTAGTTGACAAATGACAGGCACCTATTTGGCTATTCAAAAATCACAACATATGCTAAAGGTCATTACAAAGGCTAGCTTGGAAGCTCTGAGAACCTTCAGGTCTGTGTCCTGATTTCTGAAAAGCAATATACAGCTTCCATTCTTACGTGATATTTAGAAATCTTGTGCCACAGACTTTGGCACATAGTTTGCCCACTTCCTAATTTGTGGATACTGTAACAGCCTCCTCAAGATGTGCCCTTCGTGCACTCTGCTCTTTGTTTCCTGCTCTCTGGCTCTCCACGTATCCATGGTAATGGGGGCAGATTTAGGACATGGTGCCTGGACCAGCAGTGCTTGGAGGGATAGCCAGGAGTTCATACCCAACCATCACCGTCCCAGCAAGTGACTCCACAGCCCTGCAGTGGCAGCCAGACTTTCCCTGTCTCTCACTTCCGGGAGAATGCCACATTGCCAGGGATTTCTCACACAAGAGCAGTTACACAAGGCAAGTGACAAATTACAACTGCCTACATCTGGGAGACGGCTCCAACATAAGGATGAGATCAATCATTTTGCATTACTCTATGATCTGGACAGGCAGCTGGATGTTTTGACTGGAAGCTGCCCACTGATGCTCCCTCAAACTGCTGCTATCCAGTTTTCTGCACAGAAGTTTCCCTCTTTGTTTTCAGGAGAAAATGAAAACCCCTTGGAAATCTTACAGTTTCTGGTTTCACATACACTGTGCCAACAGCTTCTGAACAAGACTCAAACTTCCATTACAGAAACTGAGCTTTTAAGTATGGGAAGGTCCTGACAATAGAAAATTAGTGAATGGAAAGCCCCTTCCTCCACGTATTAGATACTTAGAAAACACTAACTTGAAAGTGACTTGGGGTCTTGACCTGCGGAATAAGTAATACCAAACTAACTTTACATCTCAGTTAACAGAAAAAGAAAAAAGGAATTTGTGAGTGTTAGTAGTTAAGTGAAAATGACAGGTCATTTTTAGAGAGCATTTGCTTATAAAATAAACATTTTATCAAGTGTTGTTTTGTCAACATATCTTTATGGAATTGAAGGTCTCTATCTGCCTGAATAGTCCTGATGGAACAGGACTAAATTAAAGAGTTTGAATACAGTCAGAGTAAGTTAGATTTTTAAAAATGTGTTTAACTTCAAAGTCTAAAGGAGACTAAGAAAAATGTGTGAAAATAGAAGACTGCTTAGATTTAAAGTACAGCATTCTGCTTCATGTTCTTCGTATTCTCTATTTAGAGATGAACTGTGGTCTTTTTGCTCTTCTTATGAGAGGAAATTTAATTTCCACTCTCATCTGGTACTTGACTTTTATTCAGAGGCAGAATACTCAGCCAAAGTCTGCTATACACCCTGGTGGATTTATGAGCATGAATACTTTCTGTACTTGCTTGGAACTGAAATCCTGTAACCAGTTCAATGGTGACATCAGCAGAAATCTATCATAAATTTCTGCTTTTCTAGGAATTTATATACTCATCTACTTCCCCTGTTGTGAATTGATTCCAGTGTTTCAGTTACAGTGTTAACAAACACAATTTTAGAAAAGAAGGCAACAGAGATGCTAAACATTACCATGCATAAGCACATACCAAGCATAGTTACACAGTTCTTCATTCAAGGTGCTAGAAGAAAGACTGGTGTAGCTGAAGTAAGGACCCTGAGGAAGTACAACATCATATCAATTAAGAGCATGCACAGAGCTTCCCACATGCATAACATGGAAATCTACTAAAACATGCAGTCAGATAGCCACAGTAACATTTCAACAGATTTCTTTTTGTGACTGAATCTGTCACCTCTTTGAGATATGTGCTGTGGTCCTTTGGGTTGGTATGAAAATTTATTCTTTCCACAGTTGTGATGCTGGCAGCAGTGACATGCAAACATGGCCTTTTAACAGAGCAAGAATTTTACATTGCAAGCATCAATAATGTTAGAATTACCTCATACAATCCTTCAAATTTCTTACGGAATTGCAAAAACTGCTCACGGCCTCGCAACCTATCAGAACATCTTTGAAGACAGACTGTTTTATCCCCTGTCACTATGAAATCTGAATCACCCATTAAAAAAAAGCCATTGTGTTATAAAAATTCTTCTTCGTTAAACTGGCTGTTCAACTAGATGGTGCATGTCTTTAAAGACTCAAATCAGTAGTTCATACTGTGATTCTGAATAATCTTTAAGAAATGCAGTCCCACTTCAATTTAGCCCTTTAGGTCTCCTTTGAATTTTTCATTCAATTTCATTTAATTTCATTTTAGTCTGCTATGGCAATACTGGTCTAACAACACCCACTAATACAGACTACTCACTATTTCCCATTCTCTCTTTCCACTCTTTCTTTCGCCTCCTCTTTGCCTAAGATTTTCCTTTATTCTTCACCCATTACCTTGTCAAACTTTTTACAGTATATAACTCATTACTGCTGCTCCTCCTCCTATTGGCCTGCTTTATGTTTTTCCTTCTTTTTGAAATTATTCTTTCACCTCATGTCTTTCCATCTACTGCTTCCCTCCCTCCCTGTCTTCCACAGAGGATTAAATCAACTACCATTCCCTCTCACTCACCTCAATTATATCTCCAGATGCTCACACTTCACTCCACAAACATACTGCACCCACAGTATTTCCTACATCTGTCTCTCTATTCAATACAAAATCACAGAATCACAGAATTAACTAGGTTGGAAAAGACCTTTGAGATCAACAAGTCCAACCCATGACCTAAAACCTTGCAAAATGCATTTGTTCCAAGAATTTTCTCCTTTCTTTTAAACAAGAGGACCAGCCTTTTAACTGCACACACTCCTCTTTCCCTTGGGTTCCCAGAAAAGGCACTCTGTTCACTGTGGAGAGCAGAAGATCTTAATCTAGGATGTTTTGTGACAGGCCCACCATATGCTCTGACACAAGAAGATTCTGTGATATGAGGAAAAGGTGGCCAAAGAAGACTTGCTGCTGACAGCTTCAACGCCTAGGGTTGGCTGTAACTCCCACAGAAGCAGGAAAGACTGCAATTTTTCCTTGTTATTTTTCTTATTCGGTTGGGCTCATCAGTCCTTCTAGGACAGGACAGGGCTAGACCTTCAGTTTTTTACTCCTCAGAAAACCCAGGGTTTCAAGACAGGCATTCTCATTGTATATTTTGTCACCCACTGCAACACCAAACATCATTTCCACGTGAATCACATCTCTGTGGAAAGCTTTCAACACAGAATATGTGAATCATGTGCCTTAAGAGCACAGACTCTATACATAAGCAGTACCTCCCACTCCTTGGAAAATTCCTCAAAAACTGAAAAGTGGATAGGCTTTCTCTAGGTCAAATACAATAAAATATTTGTGTGCATAATTTTGCAATAGAAAGGCAGAAGGAAGAAGCTGTCAAACTTATGCATTACTTATTGAGACAAGAAAAAAAAAGCCCCTCCTTCTTTCAGTGTACTCACTGGCTTGCTTCTTCCTTTTGAGACAACTGCTGGATTTCCCTTGCTTTCTGTTGTCTTCCTTCCTAGTGAGGTAAAAGGCAGTGTTGAGGAGGTTTTGATGAGGTTTGCTGTTTGACAGTTGTTGTTGTTATTTTGGTTGCCACTCAGTGTCTCCATTATGGACCGAAAGGCTCCGAAAGGCCTTTTCAGCTGATCCCCTACATGCTCCCCAGAGCTGGCTGGAGCCCGCACGAGTCCTTTGCTCTGGTCTTTATCCTTTTCCTCATTTAGTTCTGACTCTGCTAGTTCCACCTGCACCACAGGCTCCTCAAAAGTTACGCGAAGTTTCAAATTTTGAGAGGTTCTGCGCTTTGAAGATGGAGACTTGAGAGCGCTCTTAGGGCTGGTGGCAACCTTCTGGGCAGTGGCACTGTCCGTGCTGGATGGAGAGTTGTCTCCACAAAACTGGCTCTGAGGTACTGTACCAGACTGATATGGGGCTTCATTATCCGGATCGCTGCTCTCCGAAGTCGGGGAAGGACTGTGGCCATCCACAGACTTGGAGACCCTGATACCAAAAGGGAAGCGTCGTCCTGCTGTGGAAGTGTGCTTCTTAAGCATCATGTTCAAACTCTCTGTGCTCTCAACACTCTCCACTATAGGCTGAGGTCTTGGTCTGTCAGTTCTTTTCACAGGGGTGTTCTTGTGGTCCTCAGAATTAGCTGAGTCTGTATCAGACTCGCTGAGAGACCGCTGCATCAGTTGCCTCAGTCGGGCTAACTTCAACTCCCTTTTCTCTGGCAGAATCTTCTTCACGTTCTTGGAGGATGCATGAGCATCCTGAAATTCCAAAGACAGCTTTTCCTGCATGCAGACGTTTTCAGAGATTTCCTTCCCCAACAACTGGCGCAAGATTTTATCTGAGTCCTCATCTTTTATCTTAGCTCGAGCACGACTAGATGTGCTCGTTCCCAAGCTGCCAAGAATCTGAATCCCATCTTGGGTGTTCAATTTACTTTTTGGTGGAGACAATTCATCTGCTTCAGATGGTTTCCACTGGGGTTTGCCAGAAGCAGGAGATGATGGCAAGCTTAAAGAAAAAAAGAGGAAATGTCACAGCAAAATTAAGGCATATCTAAAATGTGAAACTGGTGTTTCCAATGTATGTGTCTGTTTCACTTTATTGTTACTTATCCTTTTCATCACCACTCACATGGAATTCATTACTGTGATGCCACAGCAAAGATTACATAGAGAAGGATGTAATACTATTTCCAATCCTACGTAGAGTTTGAGTATCTTCACTTTTGCTTACAAAAAAAGCCCCTCCTTAAAATCAAAACTCAGAATGGTTATTCAAACACTAACTATGACTCTATGAGGAAAACTCTAGAGAAACTACTCCTATTTATGTGAGTTGACATGCAAAAAAACCCCACAAGGCGAAATGCCTACTATCCAAGTCACATCATAATACAAAAGTAGCTTATTCTAAGCCCTGTGAATGTATCACTTCTCTGCATAGCAATGATTTCAAAAATCTAAACTGCATCTGGTATTAATAATAACAACCATATAAGACCTCATAAAAAGTCAGGTGACATGAATGTATTTCAATAGTAATAGAATAATAAATTAAATTTAGAACTCCAACTGTTTTACAGAAGGAAACAGCAATTTCAACAACGCCTGATTTGTGAAGAATGTAAATTGCAGAGACCTTTTCTTTTCCTGTGATATATACTAGAGCTCATAACACATCACATTCTTACTTTCAACCACTTTTCCTCTAAGCAAGGACAAGGTGATAAAATTTATGTTCTTGTGAGGCTGGCAAGCACCTTCTCCTCTGACGAGTCCATAGTTCTCACAGTGTAAAAAATTCAGATACCTATACTAAACACCTCATTTTCAATTAATTTTATGCTTTCTTTTTGCCTGTGGCAAATCTAAACACTGAAAAACATGCATTTATTTCTACAGTGCACATTCCTAATAAAAGGGCTATGTTCTCTTAGATCTGCTACTGCCTCCTTGGATGATGAAAATATCTACAAGTGAGTTCCAACTAGAAGGAAAAATAGCAGCCAACTATGAAGTAAAATAAACAGAGTGTGATTTTCAGACTTGCTCACTTAACTAAAATGATGTTGAAGCCTACCCTTTCACAGGAATAATGAATGATGAGGGATCTGTTTTCACCTGATCTTATCTGATACTGAAAGTAAAACAGTCCTGGTCCACACCAGAACTTGAATGAAGGACCACTTGGAAAGATCAGACAGCAAAAATCACAGAGACCAAATGAGCTGGAAAACAGCTTATGGTCCCATTGTCCCTGTTGAGCTGGCACACAGGGAAGACAAAGATTCATAAAAAAAGGCAAAAAACCTTTTTTCCAGTGTGGTTTTCTACTTCAGCAAGAGTTTGGAGTTTACAGCCCTTTCCTAGCCGAAGTCTCTTTACAAAAATGCATCTCCAATCCTAATGTCTTTGTTTTCTACACCTGCAACTGTTTGCACTTGTCGCTTGTTTGCACAAGAAATTCAGGGCCATGGAGCACTTGTACAGAAAAATGCTCAGGATTCTGTGAGAATTGAAAAAAAACAGTCACTGACCCTAGAAGTCCACACTTGATGACCCAAAGCTCTGATCGTCAATGGCTGTAGAAGCTTTTATGCCGGTTTTACAGTTTCACATGTAGGTAGCTCCCTAGTAACTCTGGAACAAGAAGCACTGTATATGGCTTCCACAGGGGAAAACAGATTAAAAATAAGGATAAACTGAGCTCTTTTTGCATGTGAGTTACTTTATTTCTTTCAAAATCATCTTCAGATTGCTGTGAGAGTGAAGCCATGCTTGCTTCATCTGCTTCCATGCAGATCTCTCAGTGTCAGATAGATCCAGTCCTCTGCCTTTCTCTTTAATGTCTGAAATTTGTGTTTCTTTCTGTGACTTCTGACAGGATATGTAAACAATTCAAAAAGTTTCCAGAGTTTTGACTTTTTATACAAGCTACAGCAGGTAGAAGATTTAATGAGTGTAAGGAGCTTATTAATATGAAAGCAGGATTTTTTGGTAACTTTTTATAACTTACTGATAAAGTAATGATAGACCAACAAAACATCAAACTTTATATCTTTCCTAGGGTTTCTAGGATCTTATGCTGTTCATCTAATTCAAAATATACTACATTCCCCTGTAAAATTGGCTTTTACTCTATTGCAAAGCAGGGACTATTTAGTTTATAATCAGAAATTTCCAGTATTTGTCAGCATTACTCACTGTCAAATTCTAGAAGCTCAACTTCAAGTCCACGAGGTATCCCCACATTTTCTTTACAGAACACATCTACTATTTAGCCAGATCCCAGCTTCTCCTGGTAACTGATATATTATGAAAACGTGCAAATACAGGCTGCAGTACAGTTCCAGTCACCTTACCTTGGGGATGTGGGCAGTGACTTGCCCTCTGACCGCTGGGCTTCTAAAAGCTGCTGGAGCTGGTTCTGTAATGTCACACGTTCCACAGTCTGCCTGCAAGAAAATGTAAGACTGTTTACCTCAAATTGCAAAACTGACTGCATAAGTAAGCTACAGAAAAACTGATACCACCCTTTCAACTTTGTATTAAAGAAAGGAGCCCTCTGCACCTGTACTTTATATACTGAATAGAGAACTTA
The DNA here is from genome assembly GCA_013397075.1 of Rhabdornis inornatus. Taxonomy (NCBI): domain Eukaryota; kingdom Metazoa; phylum Chordata; class Aves; order Passeriformes; family Rhabdornithidae; genus Rhabdornis; species Rhabdornis inornatus. Next base: position 124,010 of record VWZS01001009.1, on the reverse strand, counting down.
TAAATAAGAACATAGAGAGTTTGTACTTCTGTCTCAATCTGTGCTGACATTTTGTGATCACTGTACAAGAACAACTGAGAAAAACTTGTCAGATTATTTATTATACTTCATATAAGGACAAGTGTGTGATCATAAGCAACAGTGAATTGAAAATGAGTGACTCACAGACACAAAAATATGGTAAACTTAGGGCCATTTGTTTCTTACTTGTTTATGGAAAAGAACGGAAAGCACACAGATTAAGCAGTCATTTCCTACATTCAGTGGACGGCCCTCATGATCTCAGCAACAGCTCAGGCAACTGCTTCCTCCCTTTCTATTTGAAAATTAACTCAGAGAAAAGTTTCTGCCCACTGGAAAGAACTGGTCCAAACTACAGCTGCAGGATGGAGTTAGGTATTTGATGTCTGTACCACATCTTCTTCTGGCACAACCTTTCCAAAGGTCCTACCTGGGCTCTGCATCCACCTTATCCCTGTGCTATACCCACCCAAGTTTATCACTTTCAGTGTGGTGTTGTGATCTAGACTGCTTTTCAAATAACTTTAGAGACCAGCACTTAAAAAATTGCAACAGTACCTAAAAATTGTTAGTAAAATGAGAGTGATATCCACAGTACAAACTCCATTTTCCATTTCACCTCTAATTACATCTGTTGTCCTGCAACATACCTATTTCCCTAGGAAGGTCTCAGTTGAGCATTATAACCTGCAAATCCTCAAGCAGTTTTACAAAAATGGCAGATCAATTTGCCACAAAAAGGTCTTATTTTTCCTGCTTCCACACAATTCAGACATTCCGTTCTTGTATCAAAACACTCCTTTTTGTTGACCACCACAGAAAACATCTGTTTAGTGATCTGTAATTTCCAGATTCAAATTGCATCTAAACACTGCACAGAATTATTAGAAAAAATCTAGAAAATTAGAGATTTAGAGGTTTTTATTCCCTGGTCCTGGCCAAATGACCATGGGAAAAATCTTTTTAACTGCTTCCCCTAGGCTCTGCTTCTGTTGCTATCTAAGCAATATGTTTTTAGTACTTTTATTCTTGTTGGATATGCAGAACTAAGGCAGTTCTCCACCAGTGAGCTGGACACTTTCCTAGCATGCCATCAGCAGAAGATTTAGCTGTGTTCCAAATGAAGTCCTTACAACTGGCAATGTCAAAGCCAGAAAGAATCCAGATCACTTTTTAGACCAGAGGTTGTACTTGCAGGGCTGGCAGAAAACAAATCTTTTACTTTTAATATATCAAAGTGAGTTTGAAAAGTGCAATAGAAATAAAGGTGTGATCTTGACATACTGCCTTGCATTTTACAGCACAGCCATGCTTTATGTAGATCCTTTCTTCCTTTTATTTTCCATCTTCCTTCCTCTGGCCTACACACTTCCTTAGAGTATTTTAAATTTACTCCTACCATCTGTCAACATTAGCTTATATTGCAGCTCCCCAGATACTCTCCTATAAAAGCCAGTGAAATTCTTTTTAGGTTGTGATGCAATTAATCTGTTTTCTTTTCATCCTGCCTTCAATATCTTTTTCAAAATAATGCAGCTAACAGTTTTTTGTTTTTAGCTTCAGTGGAGATATCTGACATGTCTGCTCCTTGAGGTAATGCTCTTATTCCACTTAAAGAATTTATTGTGCTCAAAAAGCTGAAGTTTACTCCATTTTCACAGTTTAACTAGTTAGTGCATAAGTCACAGACATCCACACATCTTGCCAGCACTAAAGATAAATATAAGATAATAAGATATATATTCCAAGATAACATTGGAAACAGGGGATCACAACTTCTTGGAATAGCAATACTGCAAAGTATTAAAGCCAGACTGATTTAGGAGACAAGATCACTGTAGCTTCAGGGGTAAGAGGGTATACTTGTTTTATCATAACTGATGGCCAAATTCTGGGGATCTTAGCTTAGCCAACGTTCCCAGTGAGTAATACGTAAGGACCCTCCAGTGTCTAGTTAGAAATCTGGGGACCTCAAGTACCTCCTTACGAAACCAGGCGGCTCAGTAACTGAAGAGGGAATAGGCTGAGGCACTGTGCTCTGCAAGGGTAACTCTCATAGCACGTTTTCTTATTTCTCCTTTTTTTTTTTTTCAAGTAACACGAGAAAGACTATGCTACAAAGTAGAACATAAAATGGCTTAACTAAGTAACAAAGAGATGAACATACCAAAGTTTATATCGGGTTTCTTACTATATGTCTATATAACATGCTCTACCCCAAAAAAAACCCCCATCCAACCAGAAACCCCAGCAACTTTCACACAAACTTTACCATACCACTACAGAGATTTTTAATCAGTTATTTTTACAGCTAATCCGAAGATGTTCCAGAAAAATCATGGATTTCTTTCACACAACACAGAAAATACCTACAACAGAGACTATTAGATTATTTTCTCAACTTCATCTTTTGACTCATGGCTTGTTTTGATCTTTGCCTTGACAGAGAGTTTGGCATGATAGCATATCAAAGGAATCAGCAGATGTCTCAGTTAATTGATTTGCCATCCAGGTTCATAAATGTAGGACAGTACAATCTGGAAGTGCAGGTCCATTGTCAGGCAGCATTGCAAAATAAGTCTATAGAAGCACTCACTTTATGTCATTAATTCTGACATGGTTTCTTCAGACCAGGAAAGCCCAAATAACACAAGTTATACTGCCTGTAAGAATTTCCTACACTGGCAACTACAGAATTTTTTGGGCAGGTGAAATCAGTGAGAGAAAAACTAAGATCGTTCAGACCCATGAAGACCTCAGGAAGTACAACGAAAGCAAGTTATTTTGTATAGTCTCTATGGAAAAATTTTGTGACTGTCCTAAGTATTTTGTTTAGCTCAGAAAGTCATACTGGATTGAAAAATCTTCTGTAACTGGGAAGAGATTTAAAGCAAAGCTTGCCTTTTGAAGCCAGTAATAGCAGGTCTTTGTAGGCCACCTTCTACCTATGGAAAGAATTCCTTGGGTTTTTTTCCCTTTTGGGGGAAACCCTCAGTTAATCCTCTTGTGAAGATTTGATTTGTAATTTCCACTAATTTTCTTCTTCCAGATATAAAGGCTTTTGCCTTTATAGAATAGAGACTTAGCTCTGAATATTTTTCTATACTCCTCTGCACTTGTCAACTGAGCTGCTTTGGTTCAAAGAGCTGAAAGGTGTGAAAACTGGAAAAACGTGATGTTATTGTTTTAATTTTGTGCCTTCTGTTAAAGAATGGCTCCAAACAGTATGATGGCTTGGAATAACTTCTCTCTAGAACTCCTCTGTGTTGCTTCACGACTGGGAGAACTCATAAAAAGAGAATGGAAGATGATACATCCTTCTTTGCGTTAAAAACTTCAAAGATAAAGGTCTTGGTAAGTGCTTGTCTAAGAGAGTTTCTGCACTGCTTTTCTTCTTGCAGAATATCAACCATTCCAGTCTTCCTGTGGCTGAGGAAATAGTGCTACCAGGTGAGGCTCCTTTGTTTCATTAATAAGGCACTCAAAATAAAGAGGTTTGCATGATCAGCTCATGCTATGAAAGCTGAGGGAAGGCTGGGAAGCACACAAGAGCCCTCAGTGTCGATATTGACTGTTCAGGTAATCCGCCACGATACAATCATATCTCTTCTGTCTCTAGAACAGTGCTCATTAACCCTGGGAGAAGGTAGTTGGTGAAAATTCAAGAAAGCCAGCTCAACTGCCCAGGTTGCAGTTATTCCTGCATAATAGCCACATTACGAACATTTGAAAGAATTAGATAGCAAACTTGACGTCCGTCTGTTGCCATCTAAAGTCTTCAGGATCTTCAGAACTCTTTCAGAATTTTCAGAGGTGCTGCAGCCAGCAAATTCTCCTGCTGTGATAAAGGTCCCCTTGACAAACTGCTCCACAGAGCTACTTCGTACCGTCCTTGGATTTTTCAGAAGGATGAGGACTGCAAAATAGGGCAAGAGTCTTCTTGCATCATCCCTTCTGGCTCCTGAGCCTCTGAACATGGTCTATTGCATCTATCAAAACCACTCATGGCCTGAGGCCTGCAGCCCAAATAGCCATGCAGAAGCTGCTCTTTCAAGCAGAAAATAGATTATTTCACTGCCTCAGTAAACTTCAACAGGGCCGCACAAGAGACATATCTTTGTAGAAGAGTGAGAAAAGGCTCCTGCTGTACTTACTGAAAGTAATCTGGAGCCTGAAAAATCGGCTGCTGAAGGGAAGCAGATTTAACTCCAGCTGAAACAAGCAAAGAAACTCATCAGGAGCCAGATAAGAATAATTTCTATTACTTCCTATGGATGCAGTCTGTGAGACAACAGTGATACTTGGAAAAATGTTAATACTGTTTTTGTTATGATAGTCACTACTAGACTATTTCTGTGGGAGTAAGCAGCCTGTTGACTCACATAACAACTCATTTTCTTTCCATATGAGAGGTAAAACTTTTATCAAGTACTGGGTGAGAACAGAAAAGAACTGAAAAATGGGTATTTTGTGGCTGCCACCTCTACTTCCTGGTGTGTGTGTGGTTTTTATTTATTTATTTTTTCTGCTGAGCTATGGGGAAAATATATTTCATTATATATTGGTATGAGTCAGATGCTAATGCTCTTGTCCAGGGAAATGTTTGTTTTTTTCCTGTGTGTCAGATGATTGTATTTTTCAGCAAATGGACCACGTACAACCAGGTATGCTGACATAACCAGGGTACATTTTCAGGCTGTAAAATTATGAAAATGATAAATGTTAAGATGATCCTCAGTTCAGTGTATGTATTCTTGACAGTATAAATGTAAAAGCATGAAGATATTGCAAAGAGAAAACGTAAAGGTAAAGACAGGGAGATCACTTCCCAGTTACTGTCACAGACAAAAGAGATTCAATATGGAGAACTTAACGTAATTCATGGTAAATTAGCATAAATTTCATGATTGGTTTGGGTATGGGGAACCAAAGAAGGACAGACATTTAAAACATCTATCCTCCCCTTTTCCAAGCTCAGCTTCTCTCCCACATTCATCTGCATGCCTAGCTCCTCTTCAGCACTCCCAGGCTTCACTCCAGACAGCTCTCTTGCCTTCTTGTCATTGCTGCAGGTTACCCCCAGCCTTTTCAGCAAGCCAACATGCAGCACAAGTCAGGGCTCATGTGTAGTAGTTTCTCTCTGTTGCTCCTTTTTTCCCACCCTTTTCTGTTCCTTAGTGTGGGTCTTTGACAGGCTGCATTCCAACCAGGAAATTGCTGTCCCCAGGCTTGTCCATGGGCTGCAGCCCTTTCAAGGGATGTACCTGCCCTACCATGGGTACTCCACGGACCATTTAGGGGTGCGCCTTCTCCTCCCTGGTGCACCTCCAGACCCTCTGGCCTTGCTGTTCCCTCTGACTGTCACTCTTCTATTTTCTTCACCTCTCTGGCATCTTCTGCTCTTTTTCAGATATGTTTTCACAGAGATGCTACAAGAATGACCGGTGGGGCTTAGCTGTGTCCTGTACTGGGTCTATTGCAGAGAATTCTGTCTAGCAAAGGTAAACCCCTCACTCGTTCTCACTGAGGCCACTCTGCAGCTCCCCTGCCAGCAGAATATTGTAATTTATACCCAATACAATTAGCTACATGTTTATCACCATAAAATGATATTGAAACATGGGGTTATCAGAAGTCATTTTCATGGACTGTGATAGTTGACATCTTGATCACGTATCTATGCTGGAACAGTGTCAGGTCAGTGCTGATGGTTTCTAAAAGTCTTATGAGGATAGTGATATATTAAGCCATAGGAACTGCATTTACAGTTAAAGCAGGCAATTAGAATAATTTGTTTCAACATAATAGGCTCTTTACAGAATGTTTCATAAAAACCATACCAAAATACTAAAACCAGTTCATATGAAGAAATATAGAATAGAAGATCTTTCTGAGTAGCCATTGTAGGTTTTGGTGACTTCACAACACCAAAAAAAAATCCTCTCAACTACTATTTCTCCCAACATCAACACACAACACTGCAACCTGTACATAAATAAATTAACAGAAATTACGAGCTGTAATGATGTGATTGCAAGATATGCAAAAGGAAAAGGGACTGGATTTCTTCATACACAGCCTTTTCAGCTGCCACTCCCTCCATGTAAATTCACAGCAAACTGCCACAAAAAGAACACCCGAAAAAACTGAGCTGCTAAAGGTGAAGCAACAAATACTTGAGAGCAGGAAAGAGTGAAGAAACAAGGTAGAAATATGATTTTAAAATGTCATATACAAGAAGAAGAAAATAGACACCGCTAATAAACTGAAGATGAATTAGGGTACTGTTTTAAGCTCAATCCCTCTTACTAACAATGAAACACTTACTCCTTCAGCTGCTTAGTCAGCTTGACAACCTGAGAGGCCAGTGACATACATGTCTCCACAACTACTAAGTAGCGGGAACACATGGTGTGCCCGTGTCGCTCAGCACTTTGTGAGGGTTTCTCTCCCACGTGATTTTGCATGGTGACATTTGCTCCATATTCAACCAATGTCTGTAAAAACACAAAAGGGAACAGTGACATCTGTAAGTGCAGATCTCTGCTGTGACCTCTGATCAGCATAAGCATGGGTGGACAAAAAAGCACTCCTGAATAAAATGCTTGAAAAACGTAAAGTCTAAGCCAGTTATTTTTAGAATTCAGTCCCTGACAAATCTGTTTGCATTTTGAGTTCAAACTACATATCGATAAAATCTACCACTCTGGTGCAACAGTAACACAGAAGAGGAGATGCAGTTCAGAAGAGCTATAAAGAGACTATATTTTATATATTATTCCTTCCTCTCCCCTTGAAGTTCTACTAAATTCATTTGTTTTCTGTTCATTCGTTTGTACAGCATAGCATCACTTGTAGAATTCATACAGTGAGTGAGACTACCAAATGAAGACAGAGGACTTTTGTTTGGCCACCTATTGATTCTCCCCTGCACCACAGTAATAAACTACTGCAGATGCACCTATCTATGCACTACTGAACATTGTGGTAACTTTACACACGGCAGACCTAGAAAAGAAGACACAGGACACCTGTTCTAGATTACATCTGGGTCCAGAGCAGCATGAACACATTGCTAGCCGGTTTATAGTGGGTGGTGATGAGCAGTAATGGCATACCAGGTCTGCTCTTGGGATCTCCACACTGCAAGGTATTGCAATACACCCTTAGAATCTCGTTTTAGTAATGTCTTTGCTACAGTATTTCCTGACTCCTTTTGTTGTTTAGCTCTCAATTTTCTACCACACTGGAATCCCTATGTTTGAAACACTCAATAGGGAAGTCTCAGTGCCTGACTCCTTAACTAAGTAAGGCTTCGATATGAAAGATAGGGCAGATACTTTAGGTCAGATAGTCACAGATTTCTTATTGTAGACAAAGAACTGTACAATGACTTTATCAATCTAGTTGGAATTTTGGGGGGGAGTTAGGTCACTGTGGCTTTTTAATGCTGAGAGAAGACTCGTTGCTTTGCACTTGTTTGGTTAGTGACCATTTTCTTTTGAAGACATACTGAAATATGTGTCAGCTTTTATCTTCAAGAAAAATAGTATATTATACTCTGATGTATATCCCTCTGTTACTTACAGTACCAGCAGAGAACCCTAGCTTGCTGCTGGAGAACCATTCAGGATGTAAGCATGACATTTGAGCTATTCTGAGACTAGAATAAAGAGCATTCTATGTGCAAAAGTTCTGTCCAGCTGACTTCAAGACATCTAATAACTGAAGCAAGATTTGAGGCCAAGCCTTCCCTCTTTATGACCTGTTTGTGATAATCAGAGTTAGGAGCTATTTGCATTACTGGAGTAGGTAAAACAGGAACTAAATATTCTGAGCAATGCTTTGATACACATTGATACCAGCCCCTAGGAAAACTTGTGATCCTGTACAGTCAGAAACTACAGTGTCATTAACTTCATGCATACACATGCAGAAGAGGAATTGCATAGCTGAGCTTTTGGTTGACTTATCCAAGCAGAGCTGGTAAACCACTGAGGGTTGGAGTGACTTGGCTGACCACAACAGCAGACATGGAGACCTCTGCACCTGCTGACAGAGAAGTGGACTGGGTGGTCTGTCTGATCTGCTAAAACCATACAGAAAGGAAAGTTACGAACTCTTGCACTGCATCTCGTATCAACAGATTGGATTTAATTTGTCAAGAAAGAAAACAAAGGACAGTTATGACCTTGCAGAAAGTAATCACAAAGTTTGAAACATGACAGGAGCATCATATGCTCATAAACACAGTGAGTAAGCAGACCAGGGCATCACTGACAGCCTGTGATTCTTCATTTTTTATGCTGCTGCCTATAGTTTGCCTGTTTCCTTCACTACTTCTTTCTTCCTACCAGATTATTCACTGTACAGTATTTTAAATTAGACTGTAAGCTTACTGAGCAGAGGGCTTATTTTGTTTCACATCACAAAATATCAACTACACTTAAGACTGTGAGGTGTTAGTGAAGTGATATTACTGACATTGTGTATTTTTATCACCATTATATATTTTCATGACTTATTTCTCATGGCCTCACTTCAACAAAAACCACTTGCTGAATTGAATATTCACCTAAAATAAAATAATGTTTAGAATTCTAAGCCATTTATTAAGGTTTGTTCTTCACAGGGAAAGCAGGGCTAGTCTCTTCTTTGTCTAGTTTTATCCGTTAAAACAGCCTGCAGATGTCACCACTCTGTTCAAAATAATCTACACCCATTTCTCCTCCAAAAGCACTGCAAATCCTGATGATGCACTGTTGAGATAGCAACCCTAAACACACACTCCAGAGCAACCCTAAGCACACCCTCTACCACACAACAGTGTCCCCCACCGACACAATCATAAACATTTCTTCTATCCATTTTTTTCCCACTGATCAGAGCAATTGTCTACAATACAATAATAAACCCACTAGATTCAGCATAGATGTGAGGGTTTGTTTATTTTATTCTTGTATGAGTTTCTACAGGATCCATTTCTCACATCTTTAAGAAAAAAGACATGTTCCCTCAGTAAGAAAATGCAGAAATGGTCATGTTCTCCAAATCTCTTTGACTTCAAGTCTATTCATTCAGCTCAACCTGTTTTTCTTTTTTTATCATGCAATACTCTCAAACTGGCTTTTACAGAGTTATGTCTTTTTGGTGACCAAATATGTAAATAGACAATAATACTAATACTAATACTACTAATATTAATACAGCAGCTCTGCAGATGTAGATCCAACATAACAGTGTGCACAGAAACACTTAGCTCTCAGAAGAGGTTAGCTAACGAAAATTCACTCTCTGTATTTCTTGTAGGGTTGGACTAATACAAATGTTCTTTATTTGCAGTGGCCTGAAGGGTGACGTGGATTGGTTCACGTGTGGTAACAGGAATAACATGTTTACTGATACATATCTGAGTCCTTTGAGAATTACTGCTCCTTCTTAGACATGTTTTCCTCCCTAACTTGACTTAATCACTTAAATTTTTACTTTTTGCCTTTCTGCCAAGAGGTTATTTTTTCTTTTATCTGTTCTTCTCCAATGACTAGTTTGTTTATCAAATACCTCTCTGCAATTTCCTGGAATAATTTTATTATTATTTCTTCTCCAAACAGCTTTTGCTCAAAGTGCTGACAACACAAACACTGAAATGCACTCCTGTGGCTAATGGTTCTAGCAAATTTGATGGACAGAGGGTACATCTGCAATTAACATGAAGTTGCTTCACCTACAATAATTTACAAGAAGCGCTGATTAACCAGGGAGGCACCAGTGACTGGAAGCTGCCAAACTTGGCACCCATGTGTAATAAGGTTTTGAAGAAGGATCCAGGGGAGAACAGGCTTCCCAGCCTGATCTCATTGCCAGGCAAGTTCACAGAGCAGAAATCTTGACTATCCTCTAAGTACAACAACTACACTTGTACTTGCAACAAGTACAGGACAACTGGGGGATGTCACCCGTAGATTGGGTTTATGAAAGGCAGGTTCGGCTTGACCTGATCTCATTCTAGGACAAAGTGACCTGCCTAGTGGATGAGGAAAAGGCTGTGGATGTGTTTACCTAGATTTTAGTAAAGCCTTTGATACAGTTTCCCACAGTTTCCTGGAGAATCTGGCTGCCTACGGTGTGGATTTACTGTTCACTGAGTGAAAATCTGGCTGGATGGCAGAGCTCTGAGAGTGGTGGTGAGTGTATTTACATCCAGACTGTGGCTGGTCAGTAGTGGTGTTCCCCAGGGCTCAGGGCTGGGGGCAGTTCTGCTTAATGTAATCAACAACATGGACAAGGCGATCAAGTTCATTGTCAGTGAATTCACAGATATGCCAAGTTGGGCAGGAGTGTTGATCTGCTGGAGGGCAGGAAAGCTCTGCAGAGGGATCTGCAAAGACTGGATCAAAGGGTTGAGGCCAACTAGATGAGATTCAACTGCACTTGGACCACCCCAAGCAGCACAACAGGCTTGGAGCAGAGTGGCTGAAAAGCTGTCTGGCAGAAAAGGACCTAGAGGTGCTGGTTGACAGCAGCTGAACATGAGCCAGCTGTGCCCAAGTGGCCAAGAAGGCCAATGACATCCTGGCCTGTATCAGCAATAGTATGGCCAGCAGGACCAGGGCAGTGACCATACCCCTGTACTGGGCACTGGTGAGGGCACACCTTGAGTCCTGTGTTCAGTTCTGGGCCCCTCACAACAAGAAAGACATTGAGGGGCTGGAGCATGTCCAGAGAAGGGCAGCAGAGCTGCGGAAGGGTCTGGAGCAAAAGCCCTGGGAGGCTGAGGGAGCTGGGGCTGTTTAGCATGGAGAAAAGGACACTGAGGGGGGACACTGCTCTCTACAACTGCCAGTAAGAGGTTGTAGCCAGGTAGCGATTGGTCTCTTCTCCCAGGTAACAAGTTAACAGGATGAGAGGAAGTGGCCTCAAGTTGTGCCAGGTGAAGTTTAGATCAGCTATTAGGAAAAGAAAATCCACAGAGAGGGTTGTTAAGCACTGAAACAGACTGACCACTGAAGTGGTGGAGTCGTTTGTCCATTTGGAAGTGGACAAAAAAACCAGTGTGGATGTGGCATTTGAAGACGTGCTTTAATGGTGAACATGGTGGTGGTGCTAGTTTGGTCAGACGTGATGATCTTTGAGGTCTTTTCCTCAAAGAAAACCATAGAACCTTAATGGTTCTATGGCTCTACAGCCAGCCATCCAGTTCATGACTTTTTTGGTACATCTGCATTGAACACAGGTAGGTGACAGAGGTATCCAAACTGGCTTATTCTGGCTCCCATAAGTACTGTACATGTGTGAGCCTTCTCAGCTGGACAAATTATCATTTTGAGCATCTCTATAAACAGAACTATATTCTTTTCAGTGGCCAAGATGACTCACTGAAAATTAATTAGAAATCAGCATCACTCTGAAAAGGATGGTTTACTCAAGGTGTAAATTGTTCAACAAAGCTATCTTTTATGCTTCCCCGGAGCTGGAGGGCTACAACTACTCAATGGAAAAAGAAACAGAAGGAAAATATCAGAGTAATAAGAAAAGTATGCATATCTGCACTTGCTGCCCTTTTGTAACACAAAAACATACACACTAGCTGCTTGTATATAAACAATATAATCGTGCTTTCATCTCGCAATACAAGCTAGTTTAGGCTCACAACCATACTTGAGAAAAGAACCAAAAACCCAGAGCTTTTCAGTATTTCAGTCTGACTCATACTGGTTTAAAGTTCTTCCTTCCGATATATTTTAATGTATCAATAATTATTCCCACACAGATTTCCCATAACAATTTTTTTGTCATTAAGGCTTGAAGTTTAGAGGTTTATGCTACAGCTATCACTCTACCTGTATGCATCCTAGATAGCCATGTTGAGCAGCTATGTGAACAGCAGTATTTCCATCCTGGTCAACTTCATCCAGTGAAATCCCTTGTTCTTGCATAAACTGAAGAAGCCACAGAAGGATTTTCTCCTAAGGGCAAAGAAATGTCACAAAAGATAAGAAATAACGAAAAGCTAAACATACTAGACAAATACTGCTGCTGTCATCTATTACTAATTCTATGCAATAATTCCATGGTTTCATTCTCTCTTAACTTTGTAGGCTTAGTGCATCATGGGACTCTGGTTTGTCTTTTTGGTGATTTTGGGTTTCTTTTTTCCTCAGAAGGAAAAAAGCTGAAATACTTTATTTTATTAGAAGACAAAATAGGAAAAATACGAGTACTCTAACACATTCTGAGAAATTGTACATGAAGACTGTGAGTGCCTCTGTGTTGGTGATGAAACCTGAGGAGGAATAACCCATGTATCAATCTGAAAATCAAGTTGCAAAATTTGGACAGACTTCACAAGCCTCTCTGGAAAATTAAAACAGGAAAATGCTCAGATCACAGAGCTGAGCAGATTAGTTTCTTCAAATCTATAATCATTCCCCATTTCTGTGTGGTTGTGCTAAAGAAGAGGCAACACAACTAAAACCAGAAAATAAAGTCACCCTAAGAACTCAGTGTATTGACTCATGGACCATTTGTATGTCCGGCATGTTGAGAACAATGGGGACACTTGGACTGCAAAAACTTGTCACTGAAAGTCTGCAAGCCAAAACGGAGGTAGAAACTTTCTTTTTTTTTTTTTTTTTTTAACACCACTTTTTGTGTGTGTATGTAGGTGAAATACACATTTATTTGGGTATTCTTTTCTAACAATGGAGAGTTATAAATGTGCACTAAGATTTTTTGATTTCTTATTTTCTCCAGGGAGTTTATTTGGAAAAAAAGTTCTTCTCTCTAGGAACTTTCCATGCCACTCCAGATTAAATTGCCATAATGAATATGATACATATTGAAAATCTAGAATAAATCTATAGATTACATAGAAAAGTGGGGTCCATTAAAGCTGACTACGGCTGCTTTCCCAGTTTTTCTATCTGAAAAGGTGAAAAGATTAAATTACTTCCTATCATAAAACTTTTTTATTTAAACATGTGTTTTTTAATATCCTGCATTGATATCTATCATGTTATACCAGCTCAGTGCTCCAGTTCAGAGGGGCTTTGTAGATTCCAGTGTTGCTGAGGCAAATGCTGATCCACAGACTTAATCTGCAGCACCTCAGTAGCTTCCGTGACACATAAGTACATAATCATCCAAAATTATATATGTGGAAAAACTAAAGGAGACCTAAATAAAACAGTACTGAAAGCATACATAGGACTCTGAGCAGTCATTAAGTAGAAAAGAGAAAGAATAGAAATGGAGAAAGAAAATTCTAAAAAGGTTGGAAACCTGCATTTTTTGTGCAAAAGTACCACAGAAATTTTAATCTCAATGAAAAGGAGAGGAATTGTCAGACCCTTCTAGAGCTACTCCATGATGATTCTGCCCATTCAAGCTTCTGGGTCTCTGCTTACTACTTCAGAGGGCTACTCTGTCAGATACTTATCTTCTTCATATCTTCAGCAGCAATTTTGTTCTTATTACAGGGTGAAGGCATAGCTATTTTGACTTCTCCTTGGCTGAATGCCCAACACAGCTGACAGCCAGAGATGTCTACAGATCACATATCCCTTTAAAAATACTTTTGAGCAATTTCTCAATATGCCAGTGGTGTTGGCCAGCAAGGAAGAAGGATTACACTACTCCTATGAATTGCCCTTATGTTTTAATAATGAAAAGAAAAATATTTTAGCAAAACTTATCTGCAGACTTGGAAGACAACTATAGCTTTGAAATTATATACTTCTTTGGAACGTTTTATGGACCAGAATGTTAAGCATGTTCTGTCATTTTATGATCACAATCGGCATGGAGCAAATGATGCTTCCTAGTCATCTATCTTATCCACAAGGAAATCAAGTGGCTGGGCGGCTCTATTCAATCATCTGTACTTAGGACTATCTGTGCACTAAGTGACCACAGGCACAAGGTCATAGTTCTACTTAAACAGTTTGTGTTCCAACAAACTTATCCTTGAACAAAAAAACCCAAGAAAACAAATATGTTTTTCAGTTAGAACTAGGGAAAACAAAACCATCATATATCAAAACATGACACATTTCACTTTATTAACACTCACATTATGTATTTGCAAGAAAAAAATTTTCAGGAATAGATTTATAGTCTTCAATGTATTCAGACAAAATAAAAGATAGTGAGAAAATTCACCAGATGAAGACAATGAAAAATAATAAACTGATAAATACTGATAAATTATTCAGTATATCTGTTATTTTTAAGACCTACAATCCTTATGCTTTAGCAATTATTAACACCCCTCTGACATATTCTAGATCTACAATAATTAAAAATCTCTCAAGAAAAAGATTTCAGGAAAATTTGGGATAGGCTGCTGACTTTGCTTCAATCAGATGAGTTTTGGAGAAGGAAGTACAACTAACATGGACCATTTAAATCATTACATGGGCTACAAAAGGAAGGGTTAGCATGCTGAAGAGTACTGACTCTACAGCTAATCCTAGTCCCATCACTTGATATTAATTAAATCAGGTGGTCTTCCCAGTATCCCTTCACAGCAGAGGAGTAGAAGTGAGTGAAAGCAACACACTGCCTTTGTAAAAATGACAATAGACAGGAAGGCAAATATCCTGAGGTGTAAAACAAAGACATTTTGTTACATATCTGCATATCTGAATGTGATACACTCCTTCCCACTGTGCTCTCCAGAACTCTACCACCATCAAGGTGTGCACAGGACCCCTTCTCGATCCTCAGCCATGCTTTAGGCTGGTTGCCCAAATTCTCCCTAGATTCTCTGGAGTTCACAAACCACAAACCCTTGGCATGCTCCACCCTCTGCCTCTTAGCTGTGCAGCCCATACTACCGCAACATCCCTGATGGAAAGACTTTCCAGCCCCATGAAGCTCTAAGCCAGGTCTAGGACGATGTGCACCTTGGACTGCACCACCACGTTCCTGTGACATGGTCACTGGGCCAGGCACAGCTGGCATGCCCTGCACTCATGACTTATGCCCAGCATGAAAAGGCCTGCCAACCATCATGGTTTCTCTTGCATAATCTCATGCTTAAAGCAACCCTTGCTAGGAGCTATGATGACCAGTCTACAGGTTGACTTTGAGCTTTTTTTCTCTTCCATCAGACTAACTTATGAGGTCCCCTCTCCTGTTGGAAAAATTAAATGTTGCTGACACGTCCTTGGAGGCAGGCCATGACCATAGTTTGAGGACCTGTAACATAGGAACTTTGCTATGAACTCCCTTCTGCTGCCCATTCTAAATTATAATTCTTGAAGAAAAATATGGCATGCATGTCTAAAGCCTGGGGAAACAATGGACGGACTGACTCTTTTAGAAAATGATTCAGTAACAGGTCTTCCTTGTAAAAATATTACTCTTGTAATTCTGCCAAAACCAGTGTTTACATGGATTATCTCTCGTGTAAGTAATGGTAAAATAAATTAAAGCTTCCAGGACAGTGCCAAGTAAGCATTTAAATTTCTCAAAGGTTTTTTTTTCTTAACACAGTTGGGTAAGATAGTCTGGCACCCCTTCAGCCTCAATATTCCCTCATGTTTGAAGTTTGTTTATGGATTATTAAAAAAAACGATAATTGATATTACACATGAACTCTCTTTGGCATTCAGATAACTAAGAAAATTTGGCAGCAATTTATATACCACCTTTTGAAATTTCATGGGTGGCTGATTGTAGCTGGTGTTTCTTAAGTGGTAGAGCTTCCGTTCTGCTTTGAAAAGAATCTAGATAAAGTGTGCCAGATCTGTTTCTGGCAGTAGATAGCATAGCTCACTGAGAAAACAACCCCAAAACTTCATTGGCTTTAGTTTGTATAAATATCTTTAGAGATGAGGACAAAATTAGGTTAATCAAATGAAGATATGAATTCAAGTTCACATGCAACTTTCTCTTCCAAACTTTTTCTTCCCAGTAGCAAGCACTCTTTTCTCTAATCCAGTTCTGATCTGGCTCACATAGTCTGCATCCTCAGTGCTGGGTTTACAGCAAACTTGCTAACACCAGCAATCTGTGTATCCAGCAGGGTCCCACCTTGCACCAGTAACGTCTACATAAAAAAGGAAAGTGCAGGAAAAGGAGGTCTTTGCACAGCATGAAAACAAGGGTATCTGCGTGCCTATGGAAAAAGCAGGAGAAAAGGTAGACTCCCAGCTCCATAGCCTTCCAAAGCTGCCTCCTCTCCTTCCCTATCCCTACAGTAAATTCATATTTGGACAGAGGCTGTTAGCAGCAGAAATATGCCACAATAATTGTATGGCACTGAAGGAGACAACCACACCAGCAAAGAATGATTTTCTTAGTGGTTATATTTTGTTTGTTCTCTCTTAAGAAGAGTAAAAAGTATTAGTACAAAATCAGTGAGGTCTGGTGTCCCTGCCAATGTCGGGGGGTTGGAACTAGAAGATCTTTAAGGTCCCTTCCAACTCAAACCAGTCTATGATTCTGTGATTCCATGATTTATCTTTAATGTCTGTTGAAGAAACTGTGGGATAAAATGGTCCATCTGCCAAAGAGATTAGAGAAGAATAACTAATCACTATTCCTTTCACAGTATATCCTGGAGAAGGTCCCTTGAAGAGCGGTTATTGCAAGATCTACTTAGTTAAAAACAGATGTTGTGGGCAGAGAATGTAGTGTAATTACGTGGAATATATGTTCCTTCAGATATTACCAAAGCACTAGAATGCACTACTTCAGTGGCGTCTCATTGTTATATCAACAGACAAGTTAGGTGTGAAACAGGATTGATTTACAATTAGCTTAGTTGGCTAGAGCATGGTACTAATAACACCAAGCTTGTGGGATCAAGCCCCATACAGGCCATTTATTTAAGAGTTGGACTAGATGATTCTTGTGGGTCCTTTCCAAATCAGAATATTCTGTCAGTCTACAACTTACTTTTGCATGTAGTTTTCAATGAAAGTGGCTAAAGCTAGACAGATGATGCTCAAGTTCCACCTCACTTCACTGCCAATACAATGAATTCTTAAATTGCAAAATTTTGTTGCTCTTTTGATGTGTCCTGTGAGTCCTCTAGATGATAGCTGATCTCTGTATAGATTCTTGAGATATACTGGTTGGCCTAATATGCCAATATGGCTAATATGGCCTAATCGCCTCCCTGCCATTATTCAAACCTTATAAAACAAAACCCAACCAACCACAAAACAAACAAACAAGTTTAGAGGGAAAATGCTGAAAAATTATACAAATTAAGTTGGGAAAGATTTTGCTATACTTCAATTAATTCAGAACACCTGTAATTAAAAGCCACAAAATGACACACATACTTTAATCTAAATTCTCATATAAACTTCTAAGTAATCTATTTGAAAAAATAAGAGAAAGTCATACCTGGCCATAGCAACCTGCATAATGAATAAGGCTTGGGTGGTCTTTTGAGCAACTGAGTTCTGCAATGGCTTCTGTTTCGCTCACCATCCACCGAACACACTCCAGCTGACCATTCTAAACAAGCAAAAAACAAGTCTAAATTCCAGCTGTTTCCATTCTAAACACAATTACTAGAGAGCAAAAAGCTTACCAGTTATTAAAAATTTTCAGTTTGATTAGGAATTTAAAGAATAAGCCAATAGCACCTATTTTCTTTTTCTGTAGAAAGGCTGGCTTATTTAACAATTAGCTCCTTTACTTCCAATAATACTTGAGCATACTTTGTCATTTACAGAAGAGAGTGTAAATATGCTGGCGTTCTTCCTGTAAGTGAGAGTGTCCCAGCACAAGTATTTTTAATGACGACCTACATGACTGGATTTGTCCTGGGTCATGCAAAGTTCTGTGAGAGCCCTTAAGTGATCTAGTTTAACTAAATCTTGTGGCTCTTGATCCTTACTTCCAGAGTGGTTTTCAACACTGATATAATATTTATTTTTCTTGTTCTTCCTTTGCATCACTGTAACTCCCATAATGTTGTACTATGTGGGATGTGCACCTATTTTCCACAAAAGAAGTATCAGAATTTATTTGCTTACAAACACATTATATACCTCCCTTGAATAAACAAGAAAGAAAAATTGCTAAAATTTTGCAAGACTTTAAACTGGCAGACTGTAACTACACAGTTTGCAACGGCCCAAGAATTCAGAGCATTTCATTAGTACAACTAGGTATGAGTTAAATTTTCTAATCATATGGCTTGGCCCAGAAAAATAAAAGAATCCAACCCTGACACCTGCACTAGGCCCCTAGGTCATTGAAATGATGCCTCAAATATGGAAAACTGCAGGTTGGAATCTACCAGTCTTCTCAGTTTCCAAACTTTACCCAGGAAGGAAGTAGTAATAAACCACCCCAAAAGAAACAGAAACTCTGGTATTACATTTCACCCCTTCCTTCTTTGTCCTTAAGGTATTTGGAGGATAAAAGGAGCGACACTCAACCATCCACTCTCAGTAAAGAACCAGAACCACTATAGTTAAATCATCAGCCTTCCTGCACTATCTTTTATTTTAGTGCAGCAACACCCTGAATTTCCGTATTTTCCTACATAATAAGTTTTCCTGTAAACTTGGACATTAACTTTTTTCAGATTTTCACAGGTTGTTCTGCAACATGTACATTTTAATTTTGATGCAACTGCTTTAGACAACTGGGAATTTTCACCTCGAGCTGCTTTTATGCTTTGTAAACTTGTTCTCACACTTGTCTTACAAGATTATACCAGTATTTCTAAAAAACCAAGAAACTGTTATGCTCGCTAAAGAAACAACTGAATCCAAGTTAAGTGAAAGCTACTTGAAATATAACAAATACTCTTTCGATTCAGTAGACTGATTTAAAAATTAATGCATATGCATTGACAACAATGTAAAACTGTCATTGTTACACAGTGGATATTACATCTTGCATAGTAATCCTTTTTACTTTTTTATGTAGTACCAGCCGAGGGGTTTTTTTTCTCACTTACAAAGCTTGAAAAATAACATCCTGCTGGATGCATTTCTTACTGCCATCACAGGAGGAAACTAAATGACCTTTACGTCAGGTTACAGCAGAGAAAGAGCCCGTTACCTTTATTGCTAATCCAGCTGGAGTTAGCTGCTCAATGTTTCGTTCATTCAAACAGTCTTCACCCATCAAAGAAGTGAGATGCTGCAGGCATTCTGCATGTCCCTTTGATGCTGCTACATGCAACAGATTGTTATCACATTCATCATGGATCTTATCCAGATTATCTGCTGCTAAATGTGGCTGTTAAAAAAAGCGGTACATTAGTCATAACTAAGGATAAAAACATACATTTATCCTCACAGCCCCAGACACAAGCCAAACACAAGGAGGTTTCCCAATAGGCATGTTCTTTTACAAGTCAAAATCCAGAGCTTTTCACTTCACTGTACAGAATCTGGGTACTATTAGCATAAGGACAGAAGTGGGATGTTCACTGGCTTGATTCATTGTCAAGTTTCTCTCCTTCTCATGCAATTGTCATGCAATAGTGCGCGATCTTAAGTCTTTGCACTTTAGTGCAAAGCCTTCAAAAGCCTTTAAGCCTTTGCACTAGTCTGATCAACAAGGTAGCTGTAAAAATACCCACATTTTAATAATTTCTGTCTGTTTCAAGTTTTGTCTCCTTTTTTTTTTCTTTTGGCATTATATTGATGAGTAATTGAAGAGAAAACATTCATGACTTATGAGAGACATTCCTAATTAATTTTGGCCATCAGAAAAGTGGTATCTTACGCAAAGCACCATCTAAAATGTAGTTTAAACAGTTTAAAATGGCAGAAGACTTTCATGTGATAGCTTGTTTACGTGAAAAAACTTGTTGGGATACTTACTCCAAGTTCTACACCACCATGATGTAATACATTATTTCTGCCCAATTCTAATTTAAAGACAAAACAATTGGATTGAGAAACTCCAAAATAATAACAGAATATTGAAGACAGAGTCAAGGAGTAGCAATAACAAAGTTCCAAGAGTTATGCAGTCTTACTGGAGTATTGTTCCATTAGTGTACTTCATTAAGAGGTTTCAATCAGTTTGGAAAAAATACCTATTTTCTTACCTATGATGTCCTCTCTTTCCCCCCCAGTTTCTATTTCAGGATGAACTTAACTTGCTTTCATTTCTTAATGAGTAATCTAATATTCTCTTCTGCTACTGTCTAGTTTCAAATATCTTCCTTTGTTCTTGCTGCTATGTTAACGGCGTGCCTTTGTACTTGAGCTAGACTGCTAAACAGAGCAGCTAAACAAAAATCTAACAAAAACAGTTTTTATACATAAACTGTGCCTTCACCAGCTGTTCTGTGTGGAGATCACATGCTCTGCATCATTGTGCTGCTAACTTGCAGCCAGTTACTTTGGAAACCATCATTGACAGTGCCTGATCACAGCGCTAGAATTTACTAAAAAAACCTTCATATGGGTCAGAGGCCAACGAGGCTTTACAGAAAGCTCCTGCCTGAGAATGCTGCTGCAACAAGACAGCATAAACACTCCTGAATAATAATCAGAATACAACAGAAGCCTCTCTGTTCCCATCATCAACCTCTGCATAACAAGAGGCAAACCAGCAATAATTGAGCAAAGTGACCTACAAATGTAAAAGGCAAAACTCAGGATCTAAATTTGATATTTAAATGATCCTATTAGTTAAAATGTCTGTCTTTATAATTTCAGTGTACTGCATAAAACAGCAATTTTGGCCATGCATACATAAAACTAGTGTCTTGGTTTTGCCACATACTTTATTTAAATATTAATACTTTCCATTTGGAAGTCCATACACCAAATTTCTAAGGAGTCTACAAGATAAAAAGGGCAGTGGTTCAAAACATGAACTTCATCAGCTTACCTGGCTTAATAAACCAAATCACAGACTACTTTTATTCTATGTTTCTTACAAAAAAGATGATACTTACCAGTAAAGATATTTGGCCTTCCTTTACAATGTTTAATATGCTCTTAATTTTTTTCACCTCTTCGCTCCTCTCTTCTGGGCCCCCTGCACTGCTCCAGCTCACACCCAGCTCCTCCAGCTGCTTGCTCTCTGCCACTGCTGTCTGCAGGTGGAAAGTCCTCCGGTGGCAGTTCAGCACAGTCTTCTCAGCTTTGTGAGCCTGAGGATCAGCAAGCGTCCTGCTGAGGAAGCCCTTGCCTTGGGCTTCAGATTCATGGGCTGAGCTACACTTAACTAAAGGCTGGGAGAGCTCTAATTCTTCTGCTGAATGCTTGTGCTGATCCAGGACAATGGGCTGCGTTTTTCTCAGCTGAGTGCCTTTCACAGGAGACAGCACACAGAACTGTGTCCCGCCAGTAGGAGAGCTCTCGGTGCTCCCTGCAGGACAGCTCTTGACACTTAGACCATTCACGGTTGAACACACATTTAGAAGTCTTTTCTCAGGAGCTACCTTTGTGAAAGGAACAGGTTGCTGACTTGATTTAATATAAGGCACGTCCAAAATTTCATCCATATCCAGGTCATAGTGCTCCAGCTCCCCAAGCAGAACAGCAGGTTCAGTGCTTTTGCTTTTAAGGCTCTCTCCTTCTCCTGGACTCTGGTCATCATTTGGAGGTGCAGACTGAGAATCACTGCCTTTCTGGTATTCTCCCTTCTGGTTCTTCTGGTCATCACTTTCATTGTTCTCAGAGCTTTCTGGCTGGTGCTTTAATGGGGAAACCCTCTTCACTGGTCTGAATTTATTGCACACATCTGCAATTCCTGTTGGTTTCTGTGCATTTCCAAGAAGAGTTGAGACCCCACAGTTCCAGCTGCTACTGGAAACTAGAGAAATAGAGGAATTTGAATTAGCAGTGAGTGCTACCTGACACATGACATGATAGCATGCTTTAAACATATACCTGGCCAAACACCAGAAATGAGAATTATATGACAACATGCGGGATTCATATCCAAACAGATTTAATGGCATCTCCATGAGAAGAATTTTACATTCCTAAAAGAACCTTTCTTCAAGCATGTATAATGTAATAATTACAAATAATTAGTTCTAATCAAGTTCTAACCAAGCACACAAGTTGTCAATGAGCCAACGTGTGCCTGTGCCCAAGAAGGCCAGTGGTATCCTGGGGTGCCAGCAATGATCTAGAGGTGATCCTCACCCGTTACCTGGCCCAGATGAGGCTACATCTAGAATGTTGTGTCCAGGTCTGGGCTCCTCAGTACAAGAGAGACATGGAGTGGGCCCAGCAGAGAGAGAGCTGTTACTATTAAGAGACAGGAGCATCTCTCTTACCAGGAAAGGCTGAGGGAGCTGGGCCTGCTCAGCCTTGAGAAGAGACAACTGAGGCAGGACCTCAACAGTGTCTATGAGTATCTGAAGGGAGAGTGTCATGAGGATGGACCAGGCTCTGCTCAGCAGTGCCCAGCAATAGGAGGAGAGGCAATGGGCAGAAACTGATGCACAGAAGTTCCACCTGAACACAAGGAAGAACTCCTTTACTGTGCAGGTGACTGAGCACTGGAACAGATTGCCCAAAGAGGCTGTGGAATCTCCCTCACTGGAGGTATTCAAGAACTACCTGGACACAAGCCTGTGCCATGTGCTCTGGGATGGCCCTGCTTGAGCAGGGAGGTTGGACTACATAACTTGCTGTAGTCCCTTCCAACCTGACCCATTCTGT
Organism: Rhabdornis inornatus; assembly: GCA_013397075.1. NCBI lineage: Eukaryota > Metazoa > Chordata > Aves > Passeriformes > Rhabdornithidae > Rhabdornis > Rhabdornis inornatus. Next base: position 101,370 of record VWZS01001009.1, on the reverse strand, counting down.
GAATAATAGCCTAGTGGCATTTACAGGGGTCCTACCCAATAATGTTAGTTTGTACTGTGCTCTGCATTGAGAGGCATCATAAGAGTATGATGATTTTCTGGGACGGCAACAAAAGAGTTAGTCAAAACTTTTTAGTGGATTTGTTTGAGCACTGATAACAACAACTCAATTTTTAAGGTCTGTTTCCCCTGGAAGATGTATTTTTCTTACAAGAACTAGAAATTCATCAACTGAGAGCTGGGACTGTTCAGCTTGGAGAAGGAAAGGGTCAGGAGGAACCTCATCATTAAGAAGAGGTAACAAGGTTCTTCTCTATGACAGGACAAGAGGCAACCAGCACAAAGAGATTATATCTGAACACAACAAAACACTTTTTTAATCGTGTGACTGGTCAAACACTGGCATAGTTGCCCAGAGACTTTTTGACATCTCCATTGTTAAGAGATACTCAGAATTCAAAGCTCAAATTAATCAAACTCGTACTCCTACTGAACTTGAACTTTATTCCACTGAATTTGCACTCTTTCATAGTCCCAGCTGGTAATATTAGTGATCTTCATAATAAGCGGAATTCTGGCAAAGAATTTTCTTTCTTTTGTTATTTTCAGTTGAGGGATAGCACTAAAACCACAAAAATATTTAGGCAGTTACTATGCCCCTTTCAATGTACACTAAGAGTTAATGCACTCTAAAAGCCAAGAATACTGTTTAAACAAAGCGGATTTATAACATGTGCTAACTGCATATCAGTGGGATCTAATTTGTGGTCAAAACACACAATTTGACATGAACACCTTCCTAAGGAAACAGATATATACACTTTCAGTGCAACATTAATATCTGAAGCAAAAGATTAGTATGGGTTAGTAGTTATGGATGTCTGAAAATTACATTAATACTTCTGGAAGTGCTTAAGAAAACATTTCCGAAGAAGAAATAAAAATAATAATAATCTAAAAGCATGGAATTTAGCGGGCCAATACAAAGAACGCACTGTACTGACTTATTTATGTGTTGTATAAGATTCTAGGTTCAAAGGCCTACACTTTTATGTTGGTTTTATTTACATGTGAAATTTTTTCCAAGTGATACAGGGAAATGGATACCATATGTTTCCCAGCTGTTTTGTTCTGACAGGAACTATTAAGCACTCAGTATGGAAATGAATTCTGTCTGAGTTTTATGAAAACACTGCTTTCAACACAGGGGTCTAGGCAGAGGAAAAGACATCAACATTTTGTTTGTCATCACTTTATTTAAGCTTACATTTATTTTGTTGCTTCACTTTCTCCACTTTTTAAGTTCAATAACATGCATTTACATAAACCACTGGTGACCAAACTGTAAAATCAGGCACCGAGAAGAAGCAATGACGTTTTTTGCAAATCTGCCTCAGATAATTGTGAAGTCATGTATTTCTCCTTTCTTTCATTAAAGTTGAGAGTTGAGTAAGGTACTTCCATTTTTCATTATTTTTTCATTATTTTTTCATTGTTTTTTCATTTTTCATTGATTCGTTTTCTTTGCAAACACTGTTTTTCCAGGGGAAAAAAAAAAAAACAAACTGGAACACCAAAACCAGTTAGCAATATTTTTACTGACTTAAAAACACCCTCTTCACTTAACTGGGATGATGAATTTCCACTGCTTTTAATAAAGGATTAGAACATAGCATTTAACCATATAGCTGAAGGGACAAAAGCAAGTCAGACTAGCAGACACAGTATTTCTTTGTGCCATTTGCTCCTTGGGAGCTGCATCAGTCCTTAGGCAGTTACAGCACGGTTTCCCTTTATGTAACACTGAAGCCATAGCCTGGAGTAGACCAGGACACGGCTAGAATCTCTTTCATTCTGCTTTCAGATGCTTGTTCCCCGAAGAAGCAAAAGCAAGTGTTGCCTAGAGCCTCCAAAGCACCAGCACAGCAGGAGTTACACTGAGTAGTCTTAAACAGCTGCTCCAGAGGAAAAGCCTCTTGCTCATCTCTCCATACTTATGAACTCAGACAGGGGCCATTAAAAGTCTGGGTCAAATAAATACTGTTTGATTATTTTATAAACAACAGTAAAAGATGGCCCGAGTTTAAGGCAGGGAACTAGAATGTGGAGCAGCTAGTTTGATTCCAGAATCTGATAAACAATTCTGGTATACTCCTAAAAGGTGATGAAAATTATGTTCCTCCAACTATGTGTCACAATTATTTCACAAACTTTTATTCATTAATATAAGAGACTTGGATAATCCTACTATTGTATTACTGACACAAGAAGAGTGAGGAACACAAACACTGCAGACTTCATTCACATTAGTAAAGGAAGTGTTAGCTGCCCAACAGACCTGAAGTGTCAAAGTATTTCTTTGGCACAAAAAAACCCTTCATCTGACAAAAAAACCTGCAAGGGTCAAATTTGCAGATGTAGTTCTTCACCACACATTGTGCTCTATGGTTTTTTTTTGAGGAAGACAAAATGCAAATGAGTCCTGCAGGCTTATTTACAGGTTTTCTTATCTATTTATTTACTTATTGATGTCCTAGAACTGCTGGGGGCAAATAAGCAGAAAAGGGGGCAAGTAGGAGGCAACTTCTCTTTCAATTCAATCCCCATCTGATTCTATTTTCAGGAATGAAAATCGATCTCTATAACCTGTTTCTAGTTGGAAGCATCTTTTGACTTCCAAGTATTTTTCAACCATTGCTATCTCCAGAGCATGGTGAGATGTGGAGTTCTTCCTGGTATACAAGCATCTGTAGAACTACAGGGGTGTAAGAGTTGGTCCGGAGCTCCCTCATATGCCTCACAACCGTCACGAGGATAGAGGCTATCCCAAGGACCCCCACCCGCTTCTGGACAGGAGTTCTGGCCTGGCCAAGGTGGATGCTGGCCAAGGGACTGTTTGCTGGTGTGCTGTGCTTGGCCGTGCTGCTACGGTACAGTGCCTTCGAACAGGTACTGTGCCTACAGCTGCTTCTCGGAGCACCACTGCATGTTCTGTCTCAGAGCACCTCACAACGGCCCATGAATCTCCTCACCTCTTGGCCAGACGCCACTCACTTTGGAAAAGGACTGTAAGAAAACGACCCTCTGGAGAAGCCTTTGAGATCTCCCCACAGAAGACATGTCTATTGGCTGGGACCACGAGGACACCAGAGTCTAATGGATCAGACCATGAGGACATCCATATTGTCTGCTTATTGTCTCTCTACCCCCTCTTTCTCTCTCTCTCTCTCTCATTACTTTGTTTCCTTTAACTCTCCCTCTGTTGCAAAACTGAGTTGTTGGCACTCAATAAAAGTGCATTTCTGCTTTGAGCAAACTGACTTGTCCCCTGTTGTTGTCTTTTGCACCTTTGAGATCAAAAATGAACCATCACGAATCTCAACTGTATTAACAGTGGATCGTGACTGAGTTTTGTCCAATCATCAAGACTACCTCATGCACAGATTAAACTTTACACTTGTGACAGGCAGTTCCAGTGATACTTACAGTCTAATGCCAAACATCAAAATGCCTCTAAATTGTCCTGAGTACAATGAAAATACCATGTTTTACTTTAAGAAAGTCTGTGAATAGCATTGACAACTGCCCGTATTTTTTTCAATGCAGTATTTCAATGTATTGCTCATGTATTATTGGGAGGGCACCTGCAGCAAGTCTACACAAAGTTTCCTATTTGGAATTCTACTGTCATCTGAAAGAAATGCCTGGGCTTCTTCCTTGTGATATACCTTCAGCAGAGACTTGAATCAATTAAGACCCACATTAATTCCAGGTCCATTTAAGGCACTGTGATTCTCACTTTGAGATGCTGACTACACCAGGGAAACTTCCCAAAAACTCATGGTTCATACCACCAGTGTATTTCCAACACTGACAGAAGTATGTGGACTCCATAAGATAGAGGAAGGTGTGTCTCTTACGAACCAATGGATAATCAGAGCCAGATCTGAATATCCATTACTCCTTCATTAATATCACAAAATTCATATTTAACTGAATTCATTTTGACTGAAGGTGGCACTGTTTTACAGTTTTAACATATCAATAACTTGTACCAGGAATACATATTAGAATTCTTTAACATGCTCTTAATAAGGTCTATAGCATGAGAGCCTGAATTAAAGAACAACCCTGCACAGATAAAAATGGAGAGAGTTTGTTCCCATTTAAGTGGAATTTCAAGTCACTATAAAGAAGAAAGAAAGAGTATACAGGGTAAATAATAATTAATGCTTTTAAATAGAAGTGCACCTTTTCCAGGTAATTCAAACATTATGTGTCTCAGTGAATGAGTATTTTTTTCTTATCTTGACTTGAGGAAGAATAATACAAAAGCTGTCATTCTCAAGCAGAGAACACAGGAAAGGCAAAGAAAATTTTGAAATCAATAAATTTGGTCTACTCTTGTATAGACAGTTCTATGGATGTAAAAGGAAGGTAGCAATCAAAGTTCTAATGAAAAATCAGAAGAGGTCATTCTGGCACAAAATGTGTGAAAAAGGAAGAGGGAGAATGCAAAAATTAGGTAGGAAAATGTAAAATGGAAGGTAGGAAATGTAGGTAGCTCAGTTGGTTTTTTACTAAGAAAATTCTTCAGTATTCTACCACGGAACGATCCAATCAGTACTATATTGTTCCAGACATATTTACCTGTGAGATATCTGGAGAAGAAGTCTGTGAAATTGATGCCTTTTAACACTGCTTCCAAATAAAATTTTACTTTATTTTCTCATGCAACTAAAAACTACTAAGAGCTTGAGATGGAAATTTTCTGTATCTTTATGTTCATTGATTTATTTATTTTTCTCAATTAAGAAACCAATATTTTGAATAATTTTTCAAATGGCAGTTTCTTTGGGAATGAATAAAGCAGAGCAGAAGGATAACTGCTGGACATTAGAAGTGAATTTGTCTTCACCAATCTGTGAATAAAGATCTAGAGTAGTATATTGCCTTCATCTGAAACATTCATTTAATGACAAGTGAAAGTTGTCACAGATGACAGAATACACTTCAACAATGACACGATTCAGTGAAGCTTGCTGAACACAGTTGTCTTGAACCATTCATTCAAGTGTCCTTAGAAAATTTGCCCAGAAAGGATGCAACAAATTTCATGCTTAATAATGAAAGCATAAAGGACTGATTTATGTTTCGGTTCATCAGTCTATATTAAACAATGCTGGAAACCAGCAGACACTCTGGTTAACACTCCATTTCAGGAAAAATGTGCTAGCTAGGTCCATTTCTAAACCACACTCTTTAATTTTCTATTTTTGAAGATAAAAGAAAAAATATAGAATCACAGAATATATTCTGAGTTGGAAGGGATCCACATGGATCATTGAGTCCAGCTCTTAAGTGAATGGCCTGTACAGGGCTTAAACCCACAGTCTTAGAGTTAATTAGCACCTTGTTCTAAAGAACTGAGATAATGTCCACCTTAGTGGCTATTATGCTACCTAAAAGATCATTATCTTGATGCATGATTGTAGAAAAAACTATTTCCCTTAATCACGCTTTATTGTGGATAAACCACAATTTTCCCTGCAAATTTTTGCCAATACCATATATCTTTCCCCTGGTAATCTGGGGGTACTGGCACATACACTTTGGCTCCAAGGATCTCTTGGAATTTTCCTGAGTCAGAATTCCCTAAATCCAAGAAGGACTCAGAGAACTCATACGAGACTTGAATGCAGAACTTGATGGAATATGAAGTGAGATTGCAGATGATACAAAATTAGGAGGAGCTGGTTACTCCATCTGAAGACAGAGGCCCTACAGAGAGAGCTCAACAAATTAGAGGCTTGGGCAGTCACCAACTGTATGAAGCTTAAGAAGGGAAAGTGATGCTTTCTGCTCCTCGGATGGGGTAACCCTGGATGTACTGGAGAGCAGAGCCATGGAAAGGGACCTGGGGGTCCTGGTCGATGGCAAGTTGAACATGAGCCCCCAGTGCCCTGGCAGCCAGGAGGGCCAAGAGTGTCCTGGGGAGCATCAGGGACAGCATCACAGCTGGGCAAGGGAGGGGATTGTCCTGCTCTGCTCTGAGCTGGGGCAGCCTCAGCTCCAGTGCTGGGGGCAGGTCTGGGTGCCACAACACAAAAAAGACATTGAGCTGTTAGAGAGTGTCCAAAGGAGGGCCATGAGGATGGTGAAGGGTTTGGAGGGGAAGCCGTGTGAGGAGTGGCTGAGGGCACTTGGTCTGTTCAGCCTGGAGAAGGGGCACCTGAGGGGAGACCTCACTGCAGTTACAGCTTCCTTGGGAGGGGAAGAGGAGGGGCAGGCACTGATCCCTGCTCTGTGGTGACAGTGACAGGACTCAAGAGAATGGCATGAAACTCTATCGGGGAGGTTTAGGTTTGATATCAGGAAAATGTTTTTCACCCAGAGAGTGGCTGGGCACTGAACAGGCTCTCCAGGGCAGTGGTCACAGCACCAGCCTGACAGAGCTCAAGAGGTGTTTGGACAATGCTCTTGGGCACATGGGATGACTCTTGGGCACATGGTGTGACTCTCAGGGTTATCCTGTGCAGGGCCAGGAGCTGGACTGTGATGATTCTTGTGGGTGCCTTCCAACTTAGCTCATTCTGTGATTCTTTGATTATGAATCAGAACTGAGACTGTGCTGCTGCATGACTGCCATGCACATCTTGCAGAAGAGTGAGGCAGGAACAGGACCCTCCCAACAATACACATCACCAGCCAGTGCTGTCCAATAAAGGGAGGCGATAGTGGCATTTCAAGGAGGAAAAATTACACATTGGGAAAACGTTTGTCAGACTTTCTAATATCTCCCTTTCCAAAAGAACAAGTAATTTGAGCAAAAGTTACATGCAGCCAGAAATAGTTAAAAACCCCAAAAAATCTGCTGAAGGAATTATGTGAAATGCTTGAGAAGACTCACCAACTTCTAAACATCAGTATCTGCCTAGAACTGAAAGTGCTTGGAGTAATTTGAAAACAACGTAACCAAATACCTTCATATGTTACTAACTCATTATTCAATGTTTACATGAAAGGGGGAAAGAAAATTGGAATTACAGGGCTACTCACCAAACGTATCTGCAAACAATGAATAGTAACACTTCCACATTATTAGCCAGATAGTTAAGAAATGTAATTCCATAATGAGGAACTGGTTTGGTTTACCTCTGTTCTAACAATCCTGTTGGTGAAAATAGTTGTGTATATGTATATGTACATGTATATGTACATGTATATGTACATGTACATGTATATGTATATGTATATGTGTATGTGTATGTATATGTATATGTATATGATTATTTTTTCAAATATAAAGTTGAATCTTACTTTCTTCATAATTTTGTCTTAACTGTCTTAGTGAACTAAGTATTTTCCTGAGAGAAAGATGACAGACAATTGCTTTTTAGACTACAACATGTCTTATCTATGGTCAACATTCGCTTAACTTTTAGTTCTAAAAAAATAATTCTTGGATTGTTCTACTTTCATAGTCCTCTCAGTTTTAATGGAGAAATGCAACCTTTAACTAAGCAGGAGGCAGTATGAGGTAGTAAGTTGGAGCAGTTATTTGTAAAACCTCTGAGTTTTTTTTTATTTGTAACTACTTGAATTAACAGTGGAATGCAAATATAAAATAGTATGAATGCTGTATGCTATAGTATGAAAGATTTATAATATAATCTATTTTCATAAAAAATAGCACACATCATCAATACTTTGGTAACATTATTTTAACAATCTGATTATTTTAATGATCTGTGTGATACGGAAGGCAAAACACTTTGTCAAAAGCAACTATGAAAAGTTATCAAATTGGGTCTTATGCCATGTTGACGAATCCAGCTCTGCTGATATTTCAAGACTGGAGATACTGAAGTCTGTACAGACATGTAAAGTGATACACTCCTGTTCAGCACTACATTATTACTCAGTGATTAAACAGAGTAAAAATAAAAAGATTTCAGTACCATCTCCTATTCACCAAAATAAGTGGTAAGTAGCAAGGAAACTCAGCTTTTAGGACTGTTTCCACTCTGCCAATACTACTATCAGTGCAAAAGAGCTCCTTTTTACTCAGGACTTTTAACCAATCTGCAATTAACTTCCACTGGCAGACTCCCCAGAGCTACTATTGTCTTCCAGCAATCCCTGTATTTGCTTCTGTCAACCCCTTTTCAAGGGAATAGATGAATACTGATGTAATTAAAATCATAATCAAGAAATGTCCGTCTGAAAAGGCAACCACGGAACAAGAGAGATACACAGCAATTTGTCAGCATCCTACAATACAAAGGAAGAGCTCATAACCAGTATTGCATCCTTACTATTTTAAATAGGGAAAGAAGAATGGGAGGAGGAATATGGGAGAGAATGGTGGAAGCATGTGGGGAGCAATGAGGGATTAAATGCTATGGAGAATGGCAGGGAAGAAGGAGGAGCAGAAGGAGGAAGTGGGTGAAAAAGAGGAAAGGAGGAGAGAAGGAGGCAGGAGGAGTGAGAGAAGACTGGGAGAAGAATAGTGTGGAATGGTGTGACAATAGGAAAACAGGGAGAGAGCAGGGAGAGTGGGAGTAAGAACGGGAAAGAAGGGAAGGAGACAGGAAGAAAGAGGGAAGGAAATGGAATGAAGGGGGAAGATGGCAGGATGCAAGGGATGAGGAAGGGGGGAAGAACTAGGAAGAAGGAAGGAAGAAGAGAGAACCAAAGGGATAGGGATGAGGCAGGGGAAGGATAGAAGGGTGTAGCAGGGCAGGATGGGAAGAAAGAGGGGAATATGGAGGGGAGGATGGGGAAGGATGGGGGGACACTACAGTAGGAGATAGGGCACTTCGAGGGCAGTGGATCAGGAGGCTTCACCTTTTACACTTCTTCCCTGCTCTTGTTTGTAACAAGTAATACTGTGTGTGCAATCACTGCTGTGTCCTGTGTGGGCAGTAATCTGCAAGCATTATAAGGAAAGCTTTGCTTCTCTTTATTGCCAAGAACAGTGGCATGTGGTGACCCGGCCTTTAATAACTCTGTTGGAAGAAGTAGCAATCAGAAACTTTCCACTTAAGTTAAAAACAATAGAAATTTTAAAAAGTCTGAAAGGAAATACAGAAATAAAAGTTGCTGAAGTACAGCATGGCTCTTGTCCTTGTATCATCCCATGACTTCCAGATCTCCTGTTTCTGTTATAAAATTACTTGATGAAACAACATTAACAAAAGTTCAATTAAAGGATCAAAAAGCACAATAAACTTTTCATAGCTCAACAAAAATGCTTCTTTTACCAACTCATTTCTCTTCCATCAGGAAGACAAAAATAAAAGAGGATTAATCTGATTTACAGAGTGAAAAACAACACTGAATGCAGTTTTTGTCAGGGGGCAGAGGGAAGGTCTCCAGCTGGTTCTCATCTATATGCCATGATTCTTCATTTAGTTTACACTATTAAACTAAAAAACTCGGCTTTAATCTTAACTATTACAGTATGCCTTAGAGTAGATTCTATCATGTAGCATCCTTGATACAGTTTCAGACTCTGGCAAAACATCATCCTTCAGACTGGTCCTGGCCATATGGGCAGTAAATGTATCCAACATTTTTTCATTGGCGCCTACATTATTACGTCTTGTCACCAATGGTTTCTCGGGTTTTCAAGTAAATTGTTGCACATACTGTGGTTTGGAGCTGCTGAGATGAAGCCCTACATTTATCTGTATACAGCCAAATCCTTTTTTGGAACTTTCTTTCCTTCTAATGAACTAACATCTGTTGAAAAAAAAGAAACTCATGTTTCCAGAACACTGTACATAAATGAGAAAGAAAACAAAACAACAGGACACTGCCAAGAAGCTATTGTTGCCAAATTTTACATGATTTAAAAAAAAAAAGCCTAGAATATAACGGGTGGACAGAAGTGGGCATCATACCTGATCTGTCTTCATTTTGTGAATCACACCTTCTACATAATTCTGGGATGGTCTTGAGAGAAGTTACAGAATACTGCAAAAAAGGAGAAAAAATATATAGAGGCAATAATTTAAAAAGATAAAAAGAAAGATTTTCAAGGGGTTCAAGTGTCATGGACACTATCAAAATCTACAAACCAAGGCTACAAAGCAGATGACACCTGCTTTTTTTTCCCACCTTGAGACATACAAAACAGACTTTCAAAGCTCCTCACCTCAGATTTCTCCTTCCTGCAGGTCACTATTATTCAAGGCACAAATACAATGCAACACAATGAAAGATACATTGGAGGTCAGACCACATTCAGGCTTCATCATAAACTTCAAGGGTCTCACTTTGTCCACCTGTGCACCTATTATGGTGTTGCACTTCAACAATTACCATGCTTAAAAATTAGAATTCAAGCTGTCACAAACTAGTATGTAAAAGGGATGCAGAATATCTGTGCTGTAGAGGTCTGATTTCAGAGAGTGGTGTATGTATCCACACATATCAGACAACCAGCTCATTTCTCTAACCAGCCTTCATTAAAGCAAACTTTTATTTAATTTTGATGTGACAAAACACATCTGATATGAATCAGCGCGTTATTCACTGCATTAACCATTCAAAAATGGAAAAAAAACCCAAACCCAGAGGTGCCATAGGTATTTTAACAAACAGAATTTTTTAGTTTATATACTTGTGGAGTACTTTTGAAAAGACATGGGGTCCAGTGTTATAAAACCATACATTTTGATATGCAGTTGCTTTATAGCAAGTCTTCCTTAATTAAATGTTTAAATGTTACAGGACTCTCCACTTGAATAAATGAAAATCATTACGTCTGTGAAAGAAATATCAATTACATTGCTTATACAAAAAAGACCCTATTAAAAACAGTATTTTAGATACTCAAATAGAAAAAAAGCATTTAGGATTAGCACAACTGAAAATTTTCTAAGAATACATAAACACCATATGTTTTCAAAGAAAGAGATATTTTTAGTTGGTGTGTTGTTGACCAATGAAGCAAAACAACTACATATAAAACCGTATGAACTTTCCACACAAAAAAGAAACAGTGATACCTTGTCTTGGGTTTTGCTGACAGTTTGTCATTCAGTGTTTGACATGTTTCTAAAGCACAGCTGGCAATCTCCTTCAAAATAATCTAAATTCAAGCTCATGTGACCAATTGTATTTTTCTGGTGCAAGTTTAAGACTTTTACTCAAATGACTGTAGCTACTTCATCAAGCCTAGAAAACTCTCAGGCCCTACTTTTTCCCTCGCCGACCTAATTCAGGAATGTATTGAGAAACCTAAACCACAAGAAGAAACCCTCGTAAGTATTCCTAGGATCAACACTGAACTTATTAACTGAAATGTGTAGCAGCACTCCAGAACTACCCAGTGACTCCAATCCCCATTAAACAAGGGGTTGTCTATAAGGCTGTGACTGCTTCAGGATGTGACAGCCTAAAGCAAGAAAGAACACAGCAGAGACAGGGACTAAAGACAAATTAATACAAGTTAAACACAGACATGGACAAACACCATGTGCTGGGCTTCACTTTAGTTATTGTTTAATAAAGCCTGAGCTGTTAAGCTATACATCTTGCTATTTCAGCACAAAGACTCAGAATGCAATGTTGAACTGGTCTAGTAAGAATCTTAAAAGAATCCAAGGATCATGTCTCCAAGGAATATGGTAGCTTCATAAGACCAGCTGTTGCAGTTTAAACTATTACACAGTTTGTAATTCAATTAAAAAGAGGCCCTTTGTATTCTATTGCTATGTGTTTTGTCAGGCAACTTCAAAAACAGAAAGCCATCTTTCTTTTTGTCTTTTTCCTGTTCTTGGAAAAACAGATTTTTTTTCTTTTTCAACATTGTTCTAAAATGTATTCAGTTAGTTGTCCCACCACCAAAAATCTATTTTTGAATATTTATAAATCTGTTATGCATTTTTATAATACTGGTTTGATTTCATCAAGAGATTTCCTCCCACTTACCTCTATCCTCAAAGACTTCTGCAAATTTACATTTCTGCCTTCTGTATTTTGTGGTTAAAATGTAAAGAACTGACTTTTGGTCCAAGAGGCAACTAAAATTACTTTTTCAAGTGGACCTTTCCCAACCATAAAAACAATCCATTCCCAGCTCTTCGCATTAGAACTGATTTCTTACATATCTAGCTCCAGTTCTAATCACTAGTAATGTTTTTTAGCTTTTCTTCAACCGTAAATTTCAAGGCTACACAGGACATCAAAAGAAGTTGAGACTGCAACCCTTCCTTGAATTTAAAACTTAATGCTTATTCAACAGCACTTAAAATTAATTACTTCCAACTCTTCATTCAATAATTTCAATTTTTTTCTCGCATACAAAATTTAACACCGCTTCTCACATTTCACCACTGGAGTAACCACTTCAATACCAGGGCTGAGGGCCATGCCCAAGGACATAACTGACAATGTAAGAGCTCAGCACATCATGTTATTTTGTTAGTCAATGCTTACTGTGATCTTTGGTATTTAATTAAAGTCTGTTGTGGTTGATGGTGACATTCAGTAACAAATGAAGAGCTTGTTCCTAAGACAACACATGTAATGGAATTTTTGATTACTGCTTGAGGTCTGGGTTCCTCTTCTGCATTTAAGGCCTGCCTATGTCCAACCCGAAATAGTGAATTCTAATAAGCCCCTAAAGAAATTTGTAAGATGGAAGAGCAGTATCAACAGCAAACGAGAGAAGAGCCAATACCAAGTATTCCACACAAATGCAAGATATTCCCAGCTTTTTCCAACAGACATTGCTAATTCAGGGAAAAATGGGATTTCCCTTAAAATACAATACATTTGTTCATTATGTAACACTGTGCAACAGAATCTGAATTGATGCCAATGTTAACCTTTTAAATTTCACATGGTTTTCAAATTTTAATGCAACGAATTTTAAACAAAACACATAAGGAAAAATATCTTTAATAGATATTAAAGATATCTGTTCTGCTCTGTGCCACTTGTCCACCACTTGCAGATGCATTTGTGTTCTGGAAGTATCAGAAAGAAGAAGCAACTCATCATGAGTAGTAGCAGAGAGTGTTATACAAAATAGTAAAAAACCCAAGTAAATTAAGAAACAAAAGTTACTTTTCAACATTCTGTTGTATCCTAAATGGAGTCAAAGTGCAAAGCTGTATGCATAGTGAGACTCTCAGAGCATGTTATCATAACGATGACACCCCTAAAAGCATGAAGGACCACATCCAACTATTTGCAGTATTAGAACTCAAATCATTTACCACTACCAATGATCTTGACTGGATAAAGACACCAATGACTCTGTCCTGATCCTAAATGCACAGTTCTTTGTTTTCATTTTGATACTGAAAACAAGCACCTTCCTCCATTACAGCTAACTTTTTTCCAAGTGTTTCCAAGTGAAGAGTCTCATTTCCGTTTATTTGTGATAGTGGAAAACAAAACACTTTACTGATATTAAAAGCCTATTAAATTAAATTTACAACGCATTTTCTTAATAATTAATTAAGTGTGCAATGCCACCACATTTCTGAGACATTTATTTGGGAATAGCAAGTTATACTGAGAAAAAATAAAGGAACAATACTTGGCCTGATGTTGCAGGAAGATTTTTCTCAATAGTAGTGTCAATTTAAGCAGCTTCAAAACAAAAAAACAGAGAAGGAAAGAGATTAGACTGGTATGGTGCATGTGGGAAATATCACCTCCCCAAACTAAATGTCCTTTTTACAGCTGTGATGAGCATCTTTGGAGCACTGGTTAGGCTATTTGTGCTATGTGTTGTCTATGTTATAAAGACACTTGATATGTTATTCTTCCCTTTAGCTTCAAAGGGAAGAATAACCTATATAGACACCACTAACACTGTTAAGGGGTACAAAATGCCTGTCTGAAATTAATACTTCCTATGAAAAACTTAGTGGACATCTGCATTTTGCTTCATTCTGAAATGGGAGACAGGAAGCAAAGAGAGAGATATAAGAGAGAGCTTCAGCTGGATGGTAAATAAATCAATCTGCTGCAGCTAATGATTGTGCCTGCACAGTGATGTAAGACCCTGCATGCTGAGCGCGGCAGGACTGGTGGCTGGGTAGGCAAAGTCTGGCTGTGTGTGAGCTTGAGGGGTGACCCAGCTCTTCCTGTGGCCAAGGAAGGGTGCAGCAGGCTCAGGAGGGGCCCTGTGTGGAATAAAAACAGCTTGGGCATACTCCTGACCATGCATAATCTACGTCTTCCCTGCCAGGTGAGCATTCACAAGACTTTTTAAAGCTGTTTCAAAATACCTAGTCATTGAATAACTGTTTACTTAAACCTGAACTCAATTACTGCACTTGCACTGCACAAACCTTTAAATTAGGTGCAGTCTCACACTGGCACCACTGAGCCTGGCTTTCATTCATACAGAGCTAAGAGAATGATCTGAGCAATTATCTATACACTCAATCTCTAACAATTTACAAGTATCTTAGCATGAAGAACTCTGGTTATGGTAAGGTTATCTTGTATTATTTCTGTAGACCAAAAATTAAAATTGTTTCAATTTTTTCAATTTGCCAGTGCAATGTAAATCCTACACTGCAATCAAAGCATTAGGAAACCCTCAGGTAACCATACCAACAGCATAACACTTCAGAGCAGGAATAAATTTATAGTCAAAATCAGGAGAAACCAGAAAAAAGTGAATGCATAAAACATACATTTGATAATGTATCTATCATTTAATGCAACCTAAAGGGTTTTTCCCCCCCTTCCCTTCTGTGAGCAGTTATTAAATGAAGAAATTAATTAAAATATTCAGCTGGGTTGCTTAATGCCACTGCAGACAGAACATTACTTTTGTTTAAAGTAAACAAAAACCTATTCTGCTGTCTGAACTACAGTCAAATATACTATACCATTTAGATCAGGAATGGAACCATCTTAGTTTATAAAATAAGCACCATATTTGCATTCCAGAACACTGATGGAGTGGGTAGATGTAGCTGCTAAGCCAGTCTCAGTAATATTTTAACAGTCATAGCAGTCAGTCTCTAGTGACTGGATAAAAGTGAGTATCACATTCTCTTTTAGCAAGGATGAAAAGAAGGGCTGCAGGAACTCCTAGCAGGTCAGCTATGCCTCACTGCCCAGTAAGAGCATTGAAGAGATCCTCCTGGAAGTTATACTGATACATATGGATGGCAGAGAGGTGATTAGAGATAGCCAGCATGGCTTCACAAAGGGAAAATTGTGCCTAAGACAGCAGCCTCCTACAATCGAGAGAGATACAGATGTCCTCTGCCTCACCTTCTGTAATGCCTTTGGCACACTGTATCCAAGTACAACCTCCTTGACTCTAATTTGGAGATTTGGGTTTGTAATAATTGATAAAAGATCTGTGTTAANGGGCGGTGACCCCTCACGTTCCCCAGCGCGCTGCTTGCTCTGTCTATATCCAATAAAGAAATCTAATTTTTGCTAAATACCGAGACTTTTGTCTCTCATTTATAACAGGTTTGATGGATAGATGGACAAGGAATCGGCCATATCCAGTGAGTTACAATCAACAGCTCAATCTCCACGTGAAACTCAATGAGTGGTGTTCCTCAAGGATGCCTACTGAAACAAATAGTATTTAATATCTTTGTCAAGGCCACAGATGATGGGATTGGGGGCACCCTTAGCAAGTTTCCACATAAGACCAAGCTGAGTGATTGATTTGCTGAAGGGATGGAATGCCATCCAGAGGGACCTTGGGATGGGTTGTGGTGTGGGCCCATGTGAACATACATTAAGTTCAAGAAGTCAAGATCCTGTGTCCATGTGTCCCATGTGTCAGAGCAATGCCCAGTATCCATAGAGACTCAGATACTGAGAGAAACCCCGCAGACTTGGCATACTGGAGGATGAACAATTTGACATAAACTGTCAATGCTCACTTGCAGAAAGTCAGTCATATCCTGGGCTGCACAAAAAGTCTGGCCAACAGAGTAAGGGAGATGATCCTCCTGCAGAATTCATTCTTGGGAGAATCCACCTGGAGTACTGCCTCCAGCTCAGGGGTTGCTGGGACAAAAAGACATGGACTTGTTCAGTACATCCAGAAGAAGATCATGAAAATAGCCAGCAGGCTGGACCATCTCTTCTGTGAAGAGAGGCTGAGAGAGCCTGGATTCTTCAACCTGGAGAACAGGAGGCTGCAGGGAGACCTTCTTATATTGTTCCAATACATAAAGGCTTATAAGGCTTTAAGAAAAACAAGCTTATAAGAAAAATACAGAAAGACTGTTTTCCAGGGCCTGTAGTGACAGGACAACAGGCAAGTGAAAGAACATCAATTTAGATTGAATACAAGGGTATTTTTTACAATGAATATAGTGAGACACTGTAACAGGTTGCCCAGAGAAGTTGGATGCCCAGCACACAATTGTATTTGGTTTATGTAGGAAACTAAGAGTGGAGGCTGCCTCCATGTAGGACCAGCTGCTGGCAAAAGCTAACCCCATCAGAGATGTTGGTAGTGCCGCTGGGATAACAGATTTAAGAAAGGGTAAAAACCACTGCTTAAGAGCAGCTGGGAGAGAGGAACAATAAAATGTGAGACACCAAGGTCAGTGAAGAAGTAAGGGAAGGCAGTGTTCCAGGTGCTGCAGCCCCTGCAGTCACAGGAGAATACCATGGTAGAGCAGGTATCCAGCCTTCAGCCTGTAGAAGAGCTCACACTGGAGCATGTGGATGTGCCCTGAAGAAACCTGCAGCCTGTGGAAAGACAATGCTGGAGCAGGCTCCTGGCAGAAACTAATCCTTGTGGAGAGGAGATCACATAGGAGCAGGTTTTCTGGCAGGAATTGTGACCCTGTGTGAGACCCATGCTGGAGCAGTCTGTTCCTGAAGGATTGTATCTCATGGAAAGGATGCATGCTGTTGCAGTCCACGAAGAACTGTGATCCTTGGGAAGGACTCACACTGGAGAAATTCACAGAGGGTAGGACCCCATGCTGGTGCAGGCATGAAGAGGATAAGGAGGGAACAGAAGAGACACTCTGTGATAACCTGTCTCAGGTTACAACGTAAGATGTACCCAAAAGGATGTAGTCACCATCTTCATAAGCTGTTAAAACCAGGTAGGGCAGTGTTCCTTATCTCCTTCATGACCCATTCCTGAAAACTCCAGGGGACACCTTCTGTCAACGGGCCATTGAGTCCCACTGCATGACTGATAAAATTACATCATCCCATTGTGAGATGTTCCATCCAGGGAGAGGAGCCAAGCATTCTTACCTGGATAGAATCTGAGGTTTGGAATACAACAGGCAGCCTTATCCACTGAATTCCCAGAGGTCAAGAGCTCCATAACCACCACTGGATCTTCAGAGGAAGATCAAGACCTTCTACTGCTTCAACAGAACCCCATCTGTCACTCCAGGAGGACTGCAGCCACCATTTAATTGGATTGCTACCAACACCCGTACAGACAGGGCGTCAGGTTGTATTCTGACTCCATCGGTGTTTCTGTATTATTGCATGTATTTTGATTTTCCTATTAAATCGTATTTCTGACTTGGGATCTCCCACTGGTTTGCTTTCAAACCAGTACTTAACCTGAATGCAAAAACCATCCTCCCCCATCCTCCTGTGCTTATCAAGGTGGCAAGGCAAACCACTCAGGAGTGAAGTTGGGACTGCAAAGAGGGAGGGGTGGGGAAAAGGTGCTTCTAGATTTGTCCTTGTTTGTCATCACCTTGTGCTGTTTGATTAGCATTAAATCAATATTGCCAAGAGGAGTCTTTTTTTCCCATGACACTAACTGGTGAGTGGTGCCCCTTTCCTTAAAGCACAAGCTTTTTGATGGAGGAGGAGCGACAGAGTGGCTTGGTGGGCACCTGGTGACCAGTCAATGCCAACCTGTCACAAGGAGCCTTGGAGCAACCTGATCTAGTGGAAGGTATCCCTACCTATCAAAGGGAGATTGGAACTGACTGATCTTTGAAGGTCCCTTCCAACCAAAACCATCCTAGGATTCCATGATATTGGAGAAATGTAGTTTCCTTTCCTCATGTACAAATGTAACACAAAAAAAAAACCAACCCCAAAAAAACCCAAAGGAAAATAAAATAAAAATCCTAACAAACTCCCCCCCTTTCACTTACTTACATATATATTTGCTTTTTAAAACAAGTTCCTGTCTTTCTGTCTATATTTTTGATTATTACTTTTTGGTCAGTTTTGCTGAAATGGATGACAAGGCTCTGGACTACAAGCAGTGGCTTTCTAAATAAGGTACATTTTTAAGTGCATCATTTAACAGCCTTCTTGCCGCCATTATTTTTAGTCACTTTTCTGCACTGGATTAGAACCAGAAGGCTAACATGAATAATATAATTTACTAATACAGATGCTATGCAGCTGCTTTTACCAGAGCAGGCTAATGAGAAAATATAAAGGTCAGGTATTTCTAAACTGTGAATGATGAGATGTGAGTAGAGAACTAGAGTAACCATGAATTCTCTTGTTGATCTAGGTTCTGGCAACAAATCCTTTGTACTCTTACCTGCTAAAGTAGGGAGTAAAACTGCTACCTTAACCATTTGTGATGATTTTTTATTTAATGTTCAGCATCCACTGCAGGAACAGCCTATTAAAGCAGGCGGCCTGAGCTGTTCAGCAGAAAAGCAAATAACCTAACCCACCAGTACGCAGCAACAGCCACAATGGGAGGGACATGGAAAGGTTACATCTATTATGTTTTACAGTTTTACTAAACTGAGTATAGAAACAGATACCAGGACATAATCTGGCATATAACAGTAATATAAAGAAAGTTGCCCATAATAAGGTATTCACTCAAGATTGCCTCATTGTCTTGTAGTATTTTGGGCATTTGCCATATTCTGCTTTAATAAAAATTCAATAGTACAACAGGTAGGAAAAAGAAATGTCTTCAAAAGGAATTTGTCAGTGAATAAAGCATCTGGAATGTTTTAAAATGAATCAAGAGTCCCAAATGCTAATGGGAAAACCAGGCTCTTTGTAAAAAAAATTACCATAAAACTATGAAACATGTGGAAGGAGATGGTGGCATACTTTAATCTGAAAACTGAATTTATAAATTCTCTTATAGGAGGTTTAATTTATATCTTCAAGTCTATTTTTTATCAAACATTGAACATATCAACAACTCTATTGCACAAAAAGCAGAAACACTGGCAGTAGAAGCAGTATTATGAGTAATACAGAAATACACAGTACCAGTGCCTCCTATAAAAACACTAAAAATGTAGAAAGTAACACAGTAACACAGTATTTTTACTTGCAATTAGGGCTGTTTTATTTGTGACACCAAGGATAACTGCTGCCTATGAATCCCTTGAAGTCTATCTCTTTCTGTACACTATCACATCACACCTGTTGATAAAATTGAAGTGTACTAGGAAATGGCTACTGGTGAAAAAGGCAAAGGTGAGAGAAATGTGTTTTTTACAACTGAAAGACATCAGATTAAAAAAAGTAAACTTAAAATTTTTGTGTCTAAGGCTAGCACTACAGCACAAATAGCTCATTCAGGACAATACAGGAGAGAAGCAACCCAGAAATGAAACTAATTTATTAATTTTGTCTACAAGTAATTTCTACTACCTGAAGGAATCAAATTTTCATTTCAAGCTTTTTAGAGACTTCCTTTACAAAACATCTGATTTTTATTCTAGATTCAACCTATCTAAACATTCACATATGAAGTAAAAAGAAGCGTGGCTTCTAACAACAGTGTTGCTTTTTACATCAGGACTGAGATATCTAAGGTTGTCTCAACTTGAACAATTTATTTATTAAATAAAATAAGAGTTGTACTTACCGATATATCATCGCTAAAATCTATTTCATCCAAATCAAGGTATTCAGGGGCTTCCATTATTCTCTTATGAACATTTTGGGTGACTCAGCACATTAATAAAGACCTAATTAAGAAAAGAGAAATGTCTTGTCTTTAGAGAGCCAAAATCACACAGAAGAGTTTTCATATAGTTGCTACATTACTGGAACATTAAACTTGAACAACAAAGTGTTTCATAACCTAATCTTAGAAGATAAATACAATTTGCTACCTCTACTCTGCATATTGTGAAGCAGATATTTCAATTTTTTGGGAGAGCAGCTAAGTGCTGCTTGAAGTAGAGGTAGAAAATACTTGGTTCAGCATCACTCAGATCCTCAGGAAGCTCAATACAGGTATAAAGACCTAAGCTGTTGAACACCCTCATGACCTTGCAACAACAGCTGTGTTGATGATGCGCCTTCTCATAAGGATGAGACATTTACTCACAGCAACTCCTGTCACCATCGCTTTTCTCTGCCCAAGATGGCAGAACAGAACTGAGAATCCTGCTGTGCACAATCACACCTTATCTCTGCTTACAAGCAGACTAACACACAATGCAGCCAGTGCTTTACAGGTTAATGGTTTACCACCCCTCAGGCTCTGAGTGCACATCCCCCAGAACGGCAACAAATTCAATACCAGAATTATATCATGTGCACTAATTATCAGGGGCATTAACCATTTTCTTATAGCAAGAGGAAAAGAAGAGCAAATTCTCTTGCAAAGCAAGAAATATGGCTGGAAAAATCAATATTAGGTCTGAATAAATTGAAGCGCCAACAATCAGAAGATCAAAGACAATAAACCCCTCATTGTCAATCCTAACAACAATGAAGGTGTGCCATCACTACAGACAAGTGCAACAGAAGTAAAAGGAGGAAGGGAAGGTATTTTAAAGGAAGCTGAAAATCAAAAACACAATGCATTTTTAAATAATGTGAGTCACTAGATAAGGATTAAGTGTTATTATGAAAGAAAATTAAATCCTCCAGTACTTGTACATAACAAAGGAAACACCTTAAGGAAAAATGACACAAACTCAATTTATTCATATAACAACTACCAAGAAGTATGTTTACGAATAATGAAATCAGCTGTGTAGGCCTAAATAAAATCACTACTTGAAATTTTCACATGCATTTAAAAATGTCCTAGGATACAGGGTCTGAAAGCAATGCTTTTCTGTAAGTGTCAGACAAAATAAAACCTCAGTAATTAATCTCCCTAATAATACACTATCCAAGCACAAAGGTGATCTTAATACACCCGTTCTTGCTATTAGAGAGAACTATTATTAGAGCTATTAAAGAGAACCAGTAGCCAAAACTCCAGTATTATGCTGAAATAGAATGGAAAAGCAAATTTTTGTTTCTCACCAAGTTACTGAAACACAAACATCATTTTCTCATTAAATGAATGCTCCAGTTTTGGCTGGGGTGGAGTTAATTTTCTTTACAGTAGATAGTATGGGGCTGGGATTGGGATTTGCCCTGGAACAGATAATTCAGGGATATTTTCATTAGTGCTGAGCAGGGCTTACACAGAGACAAAGACTTCGCTGCTCCTTACCCCTCCCCACCTGTGAGCAGGCTGGGGATGCAAAAGGAGTTGGGACAGCCAGGACAGATGATCCCAACTAACTCAATGAGATATTCCACAGCAGATGACATCATGATGTGCACAGAAAGCTGGAGGAAAGGAAAAGGAAGGTGTTTGGAGTGATGGAGTTTGTGTCTTCCCAGGTCAGTGTTACGCATGATAGGGCTCTGCTCTCCTGGAGATGGCCAAACACTTGCCTGCCCATGTGAAATGGAGAATTAATTCCTTGTTTCGCTTTGCTTGCATGCACAGCTTTTCCCTTCCCTACTAAACTGTCCTGATCTTAACCCAAGGGTTTTCTGACTTCTACTCTCCAAGTAATTGTGTGGTAACACTGTGGAGGACAGCTCCACGCAAGAACAACCTCAGCTACCTACAATTTTCTCTCACTGTTACTGTTACACTTGACTGAAGCAGTGGGAAAAGAGAAGGCTACAGAAAGGTAAAACCAGAAGTGCCTCTGTTGTGAAACCCATCAGAAGCTTTCCATTTTGCACATTCCCAAATGCTAAGTTTATTCTCAGCAGGACCCAAAAGCCTGACAATGAAAGGAAATTGCTATTGTGGAAAGGCATGACACATTCAAGTCTAGAAATTTCTGCATTGCAGATTTTCCGTAACAGAAGCATAAAGTGTCAGTATATTTTTTAAAGATTTATGTATTTGGTAGACATTACAGTTTAATTGTGGCAAAGTGCACTGGTAATGTATTGCAGTGACTGGCAAGGCAAGGTTTTGGTAGAGGGAGAGTTACAGGGCTGGCTTCTGAGAGAAGATGCTAGAAGTTTCTGCTGTGTCTGATGGAGCCAGCTCCAGAGAGAGCACTCTGATGAGAGCCAAGCCCGTCAGTGATGGTGGTGGCACATCTCGGATAACAAATTTAGGAAAGAGAAAATGTTACTGTGCAACAGCAGCCAGGACAGAGGAGTGAGAACACGAGAGCAACAGCCGTGCAGACAGCAAGGTCAGTGAAGGAATGGGACAAGGTGGTTCAGGTGCCAGAGCTGGAATTCCCCTGCAGCCCATGGTGAAGGCCATGGTAGGGCAGCTGTGCCCCTGCAGCCCTCGGAGGAGCCTGTGGACGACCTCAAGTCAGAGCAGCTGGAAGCCCAGAGGAGGCCATGATCCTATGGAAAGTCCATGCTGTCCAAAGAGCAGTGTCTTTGCAGGACTGTGAGTATGTGGAGAATGGAGACCATGCACATGCAGTTTTGCAGGCAGGACTTATGACCTCCCTCCAGAGGAGTAGAGACTAGTTGTCAGTCTATCACTGTGACTACTGACACCAGCTCAAACCAAATTATTTTCAGTTTTTGAAGTAAGACAAAAGCTGAATGCCAAACGTATTTGACAAATTCTGACTGTATATGCCAGCTACCAGAGGGTGGTTGGGCACTGGAACAGGTTTCCCAGGGAAGTGGTCACAGCATCAAACCTGACAGAGATCAAGGTTTATTTGGACAATGTGCTCAGATACATGGTGTGACTCTTGGGGCTTTCTGTGTAGAAAGCTGGATTCTATAATACCTGTGGTCCCCTTCCAACTCAGAATATTTTTGTATGATTGTATGATTCTGTATGTACTGTCCTACGCAAATTAAAGGACTGTGTTACCACATAAGATGATAAATGGATGAAGTAGGAATGAGCATTAAAATATAAGTTTAAAGGTTAAAAACATATATGGACCATATAACATAGAAATAGTCTGAAAACAAACCAAAGCTTCAATGAGTTTCAGTTTTTCACTGAAATTAAATTGATTAAAAGCTGCCCACACACTATATCTAAAAGTCAACAGAAGAGATAAATAAAGCTACTTTAAACATGTCATGTAAAGAAGAATCAAGAAGCGACCAAGAGATTTTATTTTCAACTAAAATCTGAATTTATTCAATTAAAATTAAATTATATTTTTA